>JAHKKF010517069.1:0-12959 GCA_019740295.1 Labeo calbasu | reverse complement strand
TCATCAAAGGTCGGCAGCAAAGACATCGGTTAATAAAATGGGATTAAATGCATAAAGGATATTTGTATTATTTAACATATTTAATTATTGCAGGTTTGTGTCTGGGTTGAATTTCACTGTTTTTATTCATTTTGAGGAAAATCTGTTTTTTTGTGAGTGAGATGAATTAATGCATGTTCACATTTATTCTAGAACTAACATACTGATTTCTCTCAACTTGGGGACAGGAGAACTTTTAATCAATAAACGGGGGGAAACGTAACTATCTGTTACGTATTTGAAAAAAGTAACTCAGATATTTTCTTGTCAATTAAAAAGTAATGCGTTACTTTACTAGTTACTTGGAAAAAGTAATATTATGCAACTTGCATTACTTGTAATGCGTTACCCCCAACACTGCTGCTGTTCATATACTTTTGATCTTCGTCGATGATGAGACATGATTCAGTCAAAATAATAAATTATTTGTCTTCAGTTTTATGTTTAAGGATAAAACCAGATATAGAAGTCAATGGAAAACAAAACTGTTTGGTTACCGACATTCTTCAAAATTTCTTCTTTTGTGTTTCAGATGTTTCTTTTGTCGTTTGTGTTTCAATGCATGCATCCCTGGGTTAAAGCTTTTTCTTTCTATTGTACTGTTGTCCATAGATAGTCAGTGGAAAGTGAAACCATTTGGTTACCAATAGATTTCGACATACAGGTCATAAAGGTTTAAAATGACAGATTAAAGACATACAGGTTTGGAATGACACTGGGGTGAATTTGCAAGCCTATTTGTAAGACAAATATGCAAATTCATGCAGTTTACAGCAGTGACTTGCTTCGAGAATCTGCTGGAATAAACTATGATTGTGATAGTAATAATAGTGAGTACATAGAAAACATGACAACAGATTTAAAGCGCACTGTCTGAATTGGAAATGAATTGGTTTCTGCAACATTAAACAGGACTGGTGGCATGGATTTTGTCTGTATTTGTCATGTTGATTTCCTAGATTTTTTAATGGTGCAATATTATTATAATAGAAATAATGAGAATACATTACAATAGTAAGAAAAATATGGATCAGTGAAAGTTTTTTAAAGCCTAATTTGCTATTAGTTTCTGATCACTACATTTTAATTTTCTAATGTTTCCATAAGCTTGCTACGTCAGATGCATTCCTGGCTTAAAGCTTTTTCTTCTATTGTATTTTTGTCCATATATAGTATGTCAGTGGAAAGTGAAAGCATTTGGTTACCAACAATCTTACAAAAATTTTATTCTTTTGTGTTTCACAGATTAACAACATACAGGTCATAAATACATAGAGGTTTGGAATGACTTACGTCAGTGAATTTTTTAAAAATAACGTACACCCAATGTAATGCGGCCGCGACATGAAGTTGAGTGGCTGTTACACCTCGGGTGATTAATATTATTAATAAATAATATTAGTATGAATGATAATTATTATTAAAGCCATTAGATGTGCAATTCACATTATGGAGCCATTAGCCAGTTGAAGCCGTTAGTTTCAAATGAACTTCTCAATTTGAATGTGCTGGCTTGAAGTTGTGGACACTTGCTAATTGATATTCACTTGTATATTGTTAATTCGTGTCTATGTTCGAAAGCTTTTGTTCTTTTTTATAAATTAAAACTTTTTTCATTAAACTGACAGAAAGGAAACGGATCGTTGAAAGGTTTCAAATAAGTTATCCGTTAGTATAAGCTGGCTATATCAATACTTATTATTAAACTATTACTCTCCCTGGTGAAAAAACAGCATATGCTGGTAGGTATGTTTTGATGCTGGTTTAAGATGGTCCTTAGCTGGTTTATGCTGGTCCTTTGCTGGGTTAAGCTGGTTCTTTGCTGGGTTATGCTGGTCCTTTGCTGGTTTAAGATGGTTCTTTGCTGGTTTATGCTGGTCCTTGACCAGCAACATGACCAGCATAAACCAGCAAAGGACCAGCTTAAACCTCTGTGTTCGACTGTATTCTTGATCTTTATGCTTGTATTTCATGTCATTGGGGAATATTTCAGCTGTTCTTTGCTGCTTTTATATATAATCTGTTGCATGGTGATGATACAAGGTTCAAGGAATAAAATATATTTGTCAGTTTGATGTTCATGAAATGCAATAAAATCCAAAAGACATTAAGTCTAGTAGAATCAGTCTTTATTGAGGTTCTTATCACAGACAGTGGCAAAAGATATTAATGCATTTTCAAAGCATGTAGCATGTAAATGCTACTAATGAATCTCCAGCACTGGATTCCTGTCCAATCACTTCTGACCACTGGATGTGGAGTTGCAGCCTGTGGCTGTGTTAAGAACAAAAGATGTTGCATCTTTTGCAAGGTCACCTAATATTTCAACAAAGAAACAATGTGAAAAATGTGTTAAAGAAACAGGTGAGAAAATGACTGGTTGCACAGATTAATGGAATGAAAAATATTTCCGACATACCCAAAACTCCACATGCTGCTCCTTGAACCGTAACATGAAAGAATTTAGAACAAAGTCAGTCTAGATAAAGACACAGTAGAGACACAAAATTAACTGAATCAAAAATTATGATGGTACCAAACCATTTATATATTTACTTATTTGTTTTTGATTATGATAAGGATGATGTTATGGCTTACCAAATAAAGAAAGAGTTGACTTTTCTGAGACCTTATTACAAACACCTTGGGGAGGAAAAAGAACATGAACATAAAATACTATTGAATTTACTTAATTGAACATATTTAACCTAAATATGCTAAAATCTGAATAATGTATTTTTTACTCTAAGACCAGTAAACCAAGTGCAGCTTATTGAAATAAACAAAGAAATACAAAGCTGAAGCACAACATTGACAACTCAAACATGAACATAAACATGACCTTAACCTTGACAAAAACTTTGAAACACATGGCTACAACAAGCAATGACAAAGTGGAACTGAAAATAATTATTTTATACATTCCAGAGGATTTATGCTCTACATTAACTGTACAATACTCTACAGCCACTGTTACAACAGAATGCATTTAAATTTGTTTATTTTTAAAAGAACAGCAGTTTTACAAACTATCTCTCATGTGTGGATATAATAATCCCTATAGTAATACATTTGGTACTTCAGTGGTCTTTTCATTGAATACTTCTTATACTTCTACTTGAGTACAGTTTTTGTACTAGTTTAGTACATTACTCACTTGTGGTACCATACCCAACAGCAGATGAAGCAGGTTCAACAAAACCGCAGACTTATAAAGAAAAAAAAGAAAGAAAATTAGCACATAAAATTAGCACATAATTCATACTGAAATAAACTATAAAGTACTAAAAGTATTTATTTATTTATTTTGTAATATTGTTCCACCCGGAAAAGATTTTTAAAGCCTAATTTGCTAATAGTTTCTGATCACTACATTCTAGTTTTCTAATATTTCCATAAGCTTGCTACCTCAGATGCATTCCTGGCTTAAAGCTTTTTCTTTCTATTGTATTTTTGTCCACATATATAGTATGTCAGTGGAAAGTGAAAGAATTTGGTTACCAACAATCTTAAAAATATATTATTTTGTGTTTCACAGATTAACAATATACAGGTTATAAATACATAAAGGTTTGGAATGACTTAAGTAAGGAAAAAATGATGACAGGCCAAGGAATTATTAAAAAAAAAAAAGCAACACTTTATTTTAGAGTCTCTTACCTAGTTGCTTATTAGCATGCACATTACTAGAATATTAGCCATTTATTACTACTAATTAAGCACATATTAATCCCTTATTCTGCATGACCTTATTCTACATCCCTAATCCTACCCAATATCTAATTTAAGAACTACCTTACTAACTATTTACAAGCAGCAAATTAGGAATTTATTGAGGGAAAAGTCGTAGTTAATAGTGAATAAGTGTTATCTATTCTAAAATGTAACCAAAAAAGAATGTGCGCCCAATGTAATGCAGCCATGACATGAAGTGGAGTGGCTGTTACACCTTGGGTGATTAATATTATTAAATAAACTCATGAATAAATAAATAACTACAGACTGGTTGTGTAAGAATTATGAACTCTCCCCACCTATTTAATTAGGCACTCTAATAACTTTCACCATTACAAAATTTTGCTTTTATACTAAAATAAATACTAAAATAAAGTTTTTTTTGTTGTTGTTTTTTTATATATATTCTTCCAGCCATTTCGGACACAGAATACTATAACATGCATTTATATTAAAATAAATACATGTATATCTTGATCATGTTTAAAGCAACCAGTTGCTTGAGGCTTGCATAATTGGCTTCTATAATTGGAGATATATTTGGCATTTCAGAAAATTAAGAAAAACACTGTTCATTAACATAATTATTTTTTCAGTATCTTAATGAAAACATATTTAATTTTCATAATTCAGTGCTCAGCAAACATAAGTTATTTCCTTTTTTTTACTTGAAAACAGATGTCTTTATGGTATTGTTTGTCAACTCTGTCACAGACAAATTAGACAATGTGTAGAAATAACAATAAATCATAACAGGAAAAATTCTTCTTGTTTCATTAGACACACAGTCCTTACATTCCAACACTTGAAACTGAGATAATATTTCACTTATGCATACCTTAAAAATTAAACAAAATATCTATGTCTTCACAGAACCGTCCACTTACATACAATATTCAATGAAAAAAAAAAAAGAAATGTTGTTGAAATATTATAAGGGCGCAAAAATAAATCAATAATGTTTATGAGATTTTTTTTTTTTTTTGTGAAAATTGTTCATAAACAGAGTTGACATTTTAAGTAACAGAACTGTAAAGTAACAGAATTGACAGAATTGTCCGGTGGACTGTCAATTCTGTTGCCGCATTGTCAGCATTGTTACTCTACCCTGGTAACAGAGTTTGACGGTAACAGAATTGACAATTTTATTTATTTTTTTGCCAAAACATAACTTGCTAGCATAAATGCTAAGAGCACATGGCACTAATGAAATGATGATTAAAAGACCTTTCAATAACAATCAATAAAAAAAATCTGTTTTCCTTTTAATATAGTGGTAACAGTTTTGACACTTTATTAAATAACTCCTGGTGTAAGAACTTTTTACATTAAAATATTTTCTCAGAGAGAGCACATACACTTTTCAGTGCTTCAGATCTCATCAGTGAGGGAAAGTGACATCATTTCCTGTATCTTGCATAGTTGTAGGTGATAATTTCACTAATTTAAAGGCAAAGTATTGTACGGTAACAGAGTTGACGCAAGATTTACTTTATAAGAAAAAAGTTATTTAAAAAAAATAATAATGTAGAATTAGGTAAATGACTCTTTAGGGCTTCTATAAATAAAATGAATTAAATGTTACCAAAACAAAAGGACAATAAAATACTTTGATTACACAATGATACATGATGGAAAAAAACGCACCGTTTCGGATAACAACAAATCATTTTCAACTATTTAATATACTTTTTGCAGAAATTATTATATTGTTATGGACTGTAGCATATTGTAACTCATAACAAGTAACACATTATTAAAATAATAAAAAGTATAACTATTTGAAAAAAGCAGAAAAAAAGACTTCAGACACCAAATGTATCTGCAAACACCTTGACTGCAGCTGGATTATCCCTCTATGTACAGTCAGTATTCTCTTTCCAAAATTTATCAAAGCAAATAAAAACAATTCACTTAAGTAATAAAGATGACAAAACATATTTAACAGTTATGAACTAAAAGCTCTGATATAAAGTAAACTGGTTGTGTGTTTTGAAAATCATTGGATGAGAGATTTAAAGAGGGTGGGGCATATGGAAAGCCTGATTTGTCATTCAAATCCATAAGATGTCGCTATTGCTGTTTACACCAATAGATGGCAGCAATACTTTTGAAATGCTTTATTTTCATACACGAAATTGTATTTGTTTATTAGCGTGTTGTTATGGCAGTATATTATTTTGCTTGTTTTTCATATACAAAAATATGCAGCCAATTTATAATGTTATTTATTCATTTTATATTTAGAAGAGCAATCACAGACCAATATACTGTGACGTTACTCCCCTGTGGCATCTCAACACATTAGCTGTTTGTCCGCAATGCCCAATCAGCGTTTTGACCCACTAAAAAGCTGAAGAATGCTGTTTTCAAACGAAGCACTTTATGTCAGACCAGGGTGTGAGTTCAGTGTTTCACTGTGTCAAACTAGACTGTTGTTGATGCAAGCAATTACCCATGGAGAGGCCGAGAGTGTTGTCGGCTCGGCTGGTGTGAACTGTGGTCTGGCCTGAGGTGAGCCAGTGTATTTCATTTGGACAATGACCATGGCGTTGTGGTTTCAGACAGGCAGCAGTGGTCGGAGGGGGAGGATGGGATGCCACATCGTGAAAATGTCTTTCACCAATGGCATGCTAGGAACTGTTTGTTGATCGTCATAGCGTTACACAATATGTCTTCCCACTCTTGTGAGGTGAGAGAATAAGAAAAAACAAACAGCAGAGGCTATGATCACAAACAGTGCAAGACTGGCCTTTTCAATGAATCGATTGATTTGAAAAACGAAGCCTACTCATGTATAAACAGACATTAGGATATGTGAATGTCCTAAGTTAACTATAGTAAAGTGTTTTTTCTAATGTAATTCTGCAAGTTTTTTTTTATAATTGCTGTCCTTTCAAATCAAGATACCTACATGATGTTTATCTAAGTTTCCCTCTAAGAATGGTTGAATTTTACGTGCAGAAACATGTAAATGCCTGCAGACATTTTACTGTTATAATTACATATAATTATGCCACTGTAGCTAACGCAACTGAAGCTGCGCTATGAATCACAATGAATTTAGTTACAATACTATCCCAAAAGCGTATATTAAGTAAATGTACTATGTCACTCAAAAAGTTTTTGGTAAGATTTGTAAGATATTTTAATGTTGTTGAAGTCTCTCACCAAGGCTGCATTTATTTGATCACAAATACAGTGAAAACAGTAATATTGTGAAATATTATTGCAATTCAAAACAACTTTGCTGTTTGCTGTTGAAATGCAGTTTATTCATGTGATGGCAAAGCTACATTTTCTGCATCATTAATCCAGTATTCAATATTTCTTATTATCTTTGTTGAAAACGGTTGTGCTTAATATTTTGTGGAAACTGTTACTTTTTTCAATTCTTTGATGAATTGAAAGTTCAGAAGCATTGTTTTTATTCGTTTTTAATAATGTAAAAGTATTAACTGCCACTTTTGATAAATTTAATGCATCCTTGCTGAAAAAAAATTAAAGCTTGATTAATCTGAACAGTAGTGCATATTTACTTTAGTTATTTTGACATTTTATGCTAGATTTTATTTTAAATCATGACCAATCTGTCAAACAAGACATAACTGGACAAGAAGCAACCTCATGTATCTATTATTAAAACGTATGCGTGTGAAATACTAGGCATAAACACAAATTAAATTGCTTTTGTTGTCCTGTCAGTTACTGGTATTGTCTTAAAATCTTCAGGGAAATTTATTCTGAACCTCTGAAATGCTGAGAAAAGAACATTGGCTCATCATCATGACTAAGTCTTTTGCCTTTAGGCTGTCCCAGTTCCTGTAAACCATCTACATACGCATCAGTTTCTTTTTTGCTTTTCTTTGAGGAGATGAGGTTGTGATACATCAAAACTAATGAGAGACAATGAAGTGCCAGGACCAGTGATTTATCTAGAGAATAATTTTCCACCTTTAGCATTTAAAGCACATCCTAAAAGGCATCAAACAATGTCAAATGCACCTGAGCATAAACTGTGAGGCATTTTACATATTTTTACATTCCCTCAGCGTCAGTGAAACCAACGAAATGAGTAATGAAATGAACTCTGCAATACTTACAGTAAGCTTGCACAGATGGAAACAATAAAACTTTGTTTTTAAGTTTTGTTCCACATTATGTGGCTTTTATCACTTTTGATCCTTTCATTTGATTGGTCAACCGGCTTTATGGGCCACGCACATAAAATCCAGTTTAGCATTTTTTAGAATTTTAGTTTTGTTTTCTTTGCGCGCAAAAAGTTTTCTCGTAGCTTCATAACATTACGCTTGAACCACTGATGTCACATGGACTATTTTAACGATGTCCTCACTACCTTTCTGGGCCATGAATGTGGTAGGTGCGTTGCTGTCTATACAGGGTCAGAAAGATCTTGGATTTCATCAGAAATATCTGAATTTGTGTTCTGAAGATTAACAAAGGTCATACGGGTTTGGAACAACATGAGGGTGGGCAGAAGTGTAATATTGCTTAATCAGGAATGACTGCCCTCTACGGAGGCCTAAATGACCACAGTGTTTTCTGACGTGATAATGTTTCCTATTCATGAGAAGAATTATTTTTTGTCTTTCGGTCTCGGCCTCCATCTGACGTGAGTGTATTTGCACGTCGTCTGAAAACTCAAACAGAAACTTACGCTATTATTTTGACTAGACTGTGTTTGCTGCAGCACGAGAAGCCAGAGGAAGTGTAGGTGATCTGCGTCTGGTTTACCACTGCATGGCTGTTGCTCCCAGCCTGTCTGGTGGAGGCCGCTTTTTCGCGGCCAGCCAGAAGCGGCCCAGCCAAATGCTGTAATTGAGAGTGTGGAGGTGGCAGGGATCCAACTAAAGGAAACAGTCTATCTCCTCACTCCATCCTTGCAGTCAGCGAGTCACCTCCCACAGCATCTTATGCAAACAGGCCGCCTATGTTTTCCTCAGCGGAGCTCGCTGTTGAGGCCTCTGAGGAAACTGTCTGTATGTTTCTGACACCCAGATTGGCATTCCTTCCTCTGTCTGGTCCTTCTGTTTTGGTTTGGGATGTGCTCATGCATTACGTTCCATTAGAAAGGTCCAATAACAGGACAGAAAAGCCATGAGGCTCATAGAGCTAATTTTAAAGAAAAAATGAATTTAGTTAGAATTTATGTCAAGCTTGTATATATAGTGCATTAAAAAGTATTCTTATCCTATACTTCAAGAAATGTCCTATACAAGCTCTAAAGGATTAGTTCACTTCCAGAATAAAAATTTCTTGATAATTTACTCAACTCCATGTCATCCAAGATGTTCATGTCTTTCTTTCCTCAGTCGAAAGGAAATTAAGGTTTTTGAGGAAAACATTCCAGGATTTTTCTTCACATAGTGGACTTCAATGGGAATCAACAGGTTGAAAAACCAAATTGCAGCTTTAAAGGGCTCTATACAATCCCAGATGAGGAAAAAGTGTCTTATCCAGCTAAACGAAAAAAAAATATATATATATACACTTTTTAACCACAAATGCTTGTCTTGCACTAGCTCGACTTTACACATTACTTAATCACACTGGAAAGGTCACATGTGACGTAGGTGGAAGTACCGACCCAGTGTTTACAAAGTGAACGTGCAAAGAAAGTCAATCGCCATTTACAAAAAAAGCTAAGATGTCAGACGATTTTGAAGTTGGAGGAGAAAAGACGGAATTTTTTCCTCTACCCTACCTTTTTGAACCAGAGTACACAGATGAAGAATTAACCATGCGTGACCTTGGTTAAGAAGTATGGAAGTAAGTAAGAAGTATACATTTTTATTTTTCTAGAAAATGGCTGATAGTTTCAGTAGATAAGACCCTTATTCCTTGGTTGGGATCGAGTCCTTTAAAGCTGCAATTTGGAGTTTCTTGTTGATTTCTTGTTGGAACTTGTTGATCCCCATTGAAGTCCACTATATGGAGAAAAATACTGGAATGTTTTCCTCAAAAACCTTAAATTCTTTTTGACCGAAGAAAGAAAGACATGAACATCTTGAATAACATGGGGGTGAGTAAACAGGGTGGCAGCGGCAAGGAACCCAAACTCTGTCAGATGACAGAAATAGAGGGGGAGAAAAAAATTGGGAGAAACTGGGCTCAGTCAGGGTAACAAATGTCATGCGCTTATAATGGAAATCTCGTCAGCAAGGCATTGCACCAGAATAAACATGAAAACACAATTTTCATGTTTGTTTATTTTTACAAACTGAGGGGCAAGTCAAAACTATTTGCAGTGGTATTCAACAACATCTTTTAATATAGCTTGTGTTGCACATTTCTTTAAGTATCAGATAAGAATACTTTCTAATGCACTATATATAAGCTCAAAGTAAACTGTAACTTTTCTGTCCTCTTATTGGACCCTTCTAATGGAACGTAATGCATGAGCACATCCCAAACCAAAACAGAAGGAAAGAGCAGACAGAGGAAGGAAAGGGCATCTGAGTGTCAGAAACTATAAGACTTAAACTTTATAAAGTGTTTAAGGGATAGTTCAACCCAAAATAAACATTCTGACATCATTAGTATAATTTACTCACCTTCTTATATTTCAGAACTTGCATGACTTTTTTCCTTCTGTGGAACACAAAAGAAGATACTTGAAAGCAAAACCCCTGATATTTCAGCTCAGGCATACAGCAAAGAAACGTAACTATCCACATATGGCTGTTTAAAAGCCTTTAATTTAAAATAACCGTCGTTATAATCATTCACAAGAACATACAAATGATATTAGGATGCATTATAAGGTATTGTGATTATTTATATTGCATTAAATAGTGTTTGAAGTGAAGTAACTGTCCTTTAACCTGTAGTGATGAGGTGTTCAAAGCAAGTATCCTGAGACAGCATATTAAACTATTCAACTAACAAGCATACAACAATCTCCAGATGTCATCTAGACATGTTTTAGGGTTACGGTAAGAAATATTTTAATGAGGTTGTGCAACATTGCATACTTAAAGTCTATGCTTGTCTATCCGAAACATTAACAGTCAAAGGAGCTACAAAAGGCATGTGCGTGTAAATTATTCCTGTCTCAATGGCTATAATAGTTAGTTGTGCAATTAGATTGAGCCACAGACTTTTACAAGGAGTTAAAAAAAAACTGGAAAACAAGAAAATAATAGCAGAGACTCACCTGTTGTTGACTTCTTTGACCTATAAAGTTGCCCAAAAGCACACTATTCCTGTTAACTTGTAAAATATGCTCTCCTTGTAAACAAAATCAGCATGGGAAATTGCAGTTTACTTCAATACACAAAGCCAATTTTCACCCAAAGGTCACTGTTGTGATCTTGATTTTCAGTCGACAATGCCAAAAGCACAGGCCAGTGACTCTGAGCATACAATCATCTTTTTGAGTTTTAGAGAGTGCTGGCTGTAAATGTATGCATCCCAGAATATAAACATAATGCAGTTCAGTTACCCTGCCATGCAATTAAGTAATCAACACACAATAAATCAGGAGGAAAATTCCAGTCACTGTGAAAAGTCACCAGCTACGCATGATATGTATGATTCTTATACGTATATATATATGCATATTGAGCCTTTTTGGAATAATGTTTTGGTCCAGAGATTTTAAATTGATTTAAAAATTAGCCTATAAAGCCATCGCTTTATGAAAATGATTGCATTTCTTTTTGCAAAAATAGTTTCTGTATAAAAATTCCACTGTCATCTGTCACGACCATTCATTAAGTGTGGAAACAGGCTGGGACAGCAACCATTAATGAAAACAGAAATAGTGAGCAATGTGTCACTGTAAAAATACTTATAAGCTGTAAAGTTCCATTGCAAATGAAATGTTTTTGTGGTTGTTTGCTCGACATCGCCATGTTTAGATGAATATTAAATGTAACTACCAATCAAAAACACCTCTATTCTCATTTCTTACAGATGAAAAATTTTCCGATGTACCATTAACATCCTTGTGTTTGTTTTGATGACTGTCTACAGTCTAGTCAAAGTTGAATAAAGAATAAAGAGAGAAGCTTATGTCATAATTCCACCATATGTACAGGAATGAGGGAATGGTTTGAAGTGGATGTGTGTTGGTTACGGAGCTTCATTAAAGCAGAGTTCTTCCAAAAGGAAAATCCCCTCTTTAAATTCTCTCCTTTTGCCACAAAAATAAGACAGGAAATAAGAGGGAAAGAGGGGGTAACGGGATTGGGAAATGGGATTTCGTCACAAGCCAGAATAATTTTGTACTCTTTAGAGCTTCTAAAAGTTCAAATAAATCCAAACAATAGCAAATTTACTATGTTAGCACAGAGAAAGACTCTAGCTGCTGGACATGAACATTGTGTAATCACACAGAACAGCATGTTTGACATGCTAGCCCTTATCTAGACGTTCAAATACACTTAAACACACATTACTTCTCAATTACAGCACACTGAGATGTTGCATTCCTCACACTGGTGTCACACTTGTTCTAATACCTGGTAAGCAGCATACAGTTTAACCTGCTTCTGCACCACGAAAGGCAGTGATGGGCTGTTTTTCAAGAGTCCTTCTACTGATGTGACCCCCGGCAGAACCTCCAAACACATTCACCTCATCTGAGCTCCTCTCCTTCTCGACTCGGTGCTGGAACAGACAAAATAAGTGAAGGATAACAAGAGTTAAAAGTTTGGTTTGTTTAGATAATGTGAACATGTGCCTCTATATACATTTCCGCAGTACCGTAATTACGTACCTTACTGCAAGTTTCGCGGCAGCTTCAAACCGAAATGTCCAGAGAGTGGCGCTAAAAAACACTTTCAATATGTGACCGTGGCATGTTTTTATTACATTGGTACAGGCATGTATTGCTGCGTTTTAATTACGCTGCTTGAGGTAGGCCTACGTATTGCGGCTATTGAGAATTCAAATATCTGGGCAGTGTCGCTAAAGGTTAATGCTCTATTGTGTTGGAAATATCCCCTACACCAAACCCAACCCTAAACCTACCCGATAGTGTTAACAACTGCAAAAGTGTTATAAAAATGCATTTGTTGATGCAACTGTTTTGCTGAACCATCCCAGATAGCGCACGTACGTCTGCAAGATGTCTGTTAAAGATCTCTTGATCTGGAAAGCATCTGCTGTGTCTATACGTCTGACAGTCATCTTTCAGATGTCTGTTTCACATACATTCT
>JAHKKF010517068.1:23294-40107 GCA_019740295.1 Labeo calbasu | reverse complement strand
TAGTCAACTTGAAATCTTAAGTTGTACTAAGTAACAACTTAGATATTTGTGTTTGCTAAACTTAACAGATGGGTAAGTAACCCAGCTGCCTTAAAATTGTTGATTCAACTCAAATATCACTTAGTATAATTTAACATTTCAAGTTGAATAAACTTAAAATTTTAAGGCAGCCAGGTTACAAATTATTTTAAGTTGACTCAACAAATTGTTTTTTACAGTGTAAAGGTACAGGTTGAATATTTTCTGAGCGTGTACTTGATTTGAAAGCTATAAAATCTTACATGTAAAATTAGATTTAGAGTGAATAATGACTTGTGTCTGTCCCTCACACAAAGATTTGGCTTAAAATATAGTATACAAATCATGGACTGCTTTTATGGTGCTTTCTGCACTGATGCTTAAGGACACTTGTCCTTTTTAGAGCATGACAGATATGCTCTAAAATATATGTCTTTTTATGGAAAAGAGCTGTGTGAAGATTCTCCCTGTGTGTTCTGCAGAAAAAATAACAGCATATGATTCTACAGCAACATGAGGGTAAGTAAACACTGACTGATTTTCATTTTTTGTTGAACTATTTCTTTAACCCACACTATAGCAGGGCAAGTCTGAAGACTGAAGACAGAATGGCCCGTTTCCAAGTAATGACAATGCAGCCAGACTGGATCTCAAAGAGCTAACCGATGTTTTTGCAGCAGTCGCTTAAGACGTACAATTAATGAATCTGTTGTCAGACAGGCATGCCAATAATTCAAGCTTCTCCCAGCCAAATGAGTTTACTTTACAGCGGGCAATTTGGACCTAAAAAACACATCTACCACGCTAATGAGTTAGTCGCTTACTGACTCATAGACATTAACCTCTCATAACGCTGACAGTTTGTATATACAGGGGCATCTAAGAGCATCACGTGTCTGGCGTGCTGGGACATTTTTATTTATACAATGTGCTGTGCCATCCGGGATCGGGGGTGTGAGATCTGTTTAATATCACACATAAACGGAGGCTTTGAGTCGACGCGATGGAGACGTTTCCAGAAGTACTGTGAAATGAAACAGACCTAAACACACACGGTGCCATGGCAGATGCGTATAAATCTTATTTAATACTCACCATCCTCCTCTGCACGGTCTGCGTAGACTTGTGATGGGTTGGATAAGGCTGTATCCTGTGGTTCGTCATCATCATCATCGTCATCTTCATCCAGCCAGACATTGCTGCTTTCAGGGGTTTGGGTCACGGGTTCAGGCACCCTACCTGAACTACTCGCCTCCAGACGGTCTAGGAAGGCCATGTTCACCCTGAAGAGAGAAATGCATCATCACGATGTTTCACAACTTGTTCCGAGCAATGAAATACTCCTACTTCATCAGTACCGTGGAGATGTTAGATGTCTGAGATCACATTGAAATTCCAAATCTTTCTAATTTAGAACTGTACAGGGCATTTTAGGATTTTGATATGTTCAAAATAAAGAACTAACTCTCACTTTCTCGTGAACGTGTCGAAGACTGACACGGAAGAGAAGAAATTGTTAAATTAAGTTGTTATTTGTGTTTTCTTTGCACACAAAAAGTATTCTCGTAGCTTTATAACATTACCGTTGAACCACTGGTGTCACATTGACTTTTTTAACAATGTCCTTACTACCTTTACGGGCCTTGAATGTGTCAGTTGCATTGCTGTCTATGCAGGGTCAGAAAGCTCTTGGATTTCATCAAAAATATCTTTATTTGTGTTCTGAAGATAAACAAAGGTCTTGCGGGTTTGGATTTAATTAATGACAGAATTAAAATTTTTGGGTGAACTATCTCTTTAAGTGTACTAAAAGGGCATTTTCATGACTGTTTGCAAACATTTCAAACTAAATATTTTACTTTATAGTCCACTCATTATGTTTTAATAACCTGCTTGGCATGCTTTTTAGGTCCTACTTACTGTAAGTGGTCAGAAAGCAGTTTAACATTCAGCTAATTACATACATTTAAACTGTAATAGATTTAATGTAATTCCAATTAACATGCAATTGATCCTTCACAGGGAGTTTGACAGACAGGCGATCTGATCAATCATAACGTCGAATCTGCCATTTTTGTCCGACAAACCGGACGGGAGAGTAAATTAACGTCGGTGGACCTGAACTTGAAAAATGTTGTGTATTGACATCTTTCTGCGGTTGAAACCGGGTCTGATGTTCATTCATGTTTATTTCACACTACAGGAAATAGGAAGAGATGATCAGTTCACATGCCGCTTGAACTGAGGCGCTACAGCGACCTGTCACAACACATTAAAGAGCCACGAAACGGTATTTATTGTTTGAATTTCTTAGAAAATGAAAATATTTGAAATCTGACACTTGTTTCATATAGAAAGTAATCTGCTCTGTCTTGTCTGTTGGCGCATTGCCAGTTTCCTCTTTCCTTGCTCCGCGATGTATTTTTCACTGCATGAGAACATGATGTGTGGCGTGACAGCGCCATTTCTTGTCAGATATAGCAACAGTAACTAAGGGGGGTGGGTCATTGCGAAGTGTTCAAAACATTACATTCTTACATTACAGAAGTATGTTTTATTAAATTATGCTATTTCTGTAATAAGTATATGGGTCATTCTATAATTGTGGGTACATCTCACGTCTGTTAAGTATATATTTTTAATATATTTTCATCAATATAAAGCCCCAATGCTCAATTTTCTAGTACACAATTATATTTTACCCAATCACACTACTATATGTTGAAAAAGCCATATATTTTGTTCATATTTTGTTATACATGTTCATATCACATACAACCCTGGTATTCAGCTGTCTGATTTTATAAAGCTGGTTATTTTATTTTGCATTTAAGCATGAAAATCACCTCAAATATAAATTAATTTATCAGTTAGATTAGGTTATCGAGACATTTGGGTGTGTGCTTTAAAATTAATTAATGTTTATTGTAATATAACTTGTTTTATTTGTGTCCGAAAAACCATTGTCAACTAAGTTACCCACTGGAAAACCCCCCCTCGAAAAGGAATGGTTTGTTCCATTCTCTCATAATCTGCACAGTGTGATGATATTTCCTCTAGAAGAACATAAACCAAATACTAGACGTTCTGTTCTCTCTCTTTTCTCCAATATTGGTTAAACTATCAAACTTGTGTCAAAAGTAGATTAACTGACTGTCAACAGTGTTACACAAGTATAATTTCAAAGACAATTTCACTAAAACTTATGTTATGTTTATGAAACTATATTTCTAAACATACCATATGCTCAGTAGTTCTAGGTTTTCCATGTTGAGCATAGGCCCAAAACACTTAAAGTGTCAACTAAGTTACCTGTCAACTGTGTTACCCAGTAGAGGTAACATAGTGGACAGTAGCAAACATAGATGGTATTTTATGCACATATTCCTACAGATCACCTTTATTTATATAGCACTTTATACAATATAGCTCGTTTCAAAGCATCTATGTAAGGTCATGTTTGGGTTTTTAAGAAAAAAGAAAACTTTCTTCTTCACACTGTCAAATTCTTAATGTACCCCTAATTATAGACTGACCCATATACAAGTGAAATGTGTTATAGAACCTGTATTACTTACTTTCTTCAATGAACATGAAAGTTGTCATTTAACAATCGTCCATTGTGCAGCTATGATATTCTGCTAAATATCTTCTTGGGTGATTCACAGGGGCGAAAAAATATACATGCCAGGTAAATGATGACTTTTTTTTGTTTAGTTTTGAGTGAACTGAGTGAATCATTTGAACTCTTCTGTCTTGCTTCCATTGAAGCACACAATGCTCCTCTCTGAATCATCTCATATCATGCTGAAGAACCTGATCATCAGGTTTTAAACAAACGTTTGGAGTTCACACACAGTCATTGTGGAGTCATCAGAGCAACCAGAATACTAAAGCATTATGAAATTCATGCTATTTTTCCAATTGAACTTCTCATTCAAATTGCAACGTTGACAATATAATTTGTAATGAAAAAATGGCATCAAATTAGAAAAATGCATAATATAAGCATTTGTACTAGTGGTCTCAGACTCCCTTATTAATTCTGACAGTCATGGCTTTCTTAGCGGTCTGTCATGATTAGGCGCCCATACCGCCGATGGTCAGCTTCGGTCCGTCTCTTCCTGTCCTCCTCCTGTTGTTTTTGTTTTTCCTCCAGAATATCTGCCTGGAAAGAGTAAGTTAATGAAAATTTCATCTCCAACAGAAATGTCTCCTCTACTTATGTAAAGGGACAGAAGGTCTGTGGCTATAACAATTTAACTGCATATTTGCATGAATAAACAACAACATCAACATGATAGGCCAGGCTGACCTTTTGTCCTCGATGCGTATCAGTAATTTTAAGTTCGTGTTTGACCGACATACAGGCATTCAAAGCCACAGAAATACCACTATACAGCCAGCTGGAAAACACTTACTCTTCTCCATCCGTGACTACCTTCTATAACCTAGAACATGCTAATCAATAGCATATGCTAGGCAGAGTTAGTTCTTTTTCTTGGCAAAGCCCAGATGTTTAGCTGTGCTGGTTCTGTGACCCGAAAGTAGAGGTGATGTTCGTAAGTTCAGACCATCTGTTGCACTTTCTTTGTTCTTTACCTTTCTCCTCTGCTCCTCCTTCTTCTTAAGCAGGTCAGCATTCTCATCTTCTCTTCTGGCTTCCTTGTACTCATGACTTTTAGCCTGTGAAAAAAGTGGCCACACAATGAAAGCTAGGAATGTGCATTCATTTTGTATTTTTTTTTTTTGGACTATGCTGGTGTTCCTGAATGCTGTGAATGATACACGATCACACATTTCTTAAGGTGCGGTCATGTTTGCTGTAGCGTGTGAAATCCAGTTATTCTAATAGGAACCTGTGCGTTTGGCACTTGATGGCAGAAAACTTCCATACACAAGTTTCGGTCATTTTCGAGTTGGTTAAAGGAATGAGTAACAAAAACATGCTTGGTTTAGAAGTGACTTCTGTGTGAGTGGTGCTTCTTACACCTCTACACTATTGAGAAGAAACAATGGACCTTTTTTACTGCAATTTCACTAATGTGGCCTTACCTTTAGTCGCCGTTCACACAAGATGCAATTTTGTGTTCAAAAACATAAGAGAACAGTGTTTGCATCTGAAGGCGCTTTTTTAAGTGTAGTCATTTTTAACTTGACACTCTGTCTTGTGTGCACTGCTCATGGCAGGAGATGCTCAAAAACCTGCAATATGTCCATTTGCATATGTGTGGACCACTTACAGTAAGACCACTGACCAGCTCATGCATATTGCACACAAAAATAGCAAGCGCTGACAGAAAGTGTCGGTTCCAATCTGACTGGTTGGCTTTATGCAACTTCTAAGCGCAAACACAAAGTAGAGTTCACTGGGAAACAGGACATATTAGGTACCAGATGAACAAAGAAAGTTAAACTTATTAGGTTATTAGCAGGCAGTTATTATTAAGTAAACTAGTTATCAACATCCAGAATTTTCTGATTTACTAAGTTCTGTGAAGTAATCGATATGTGATTTTCTCCATATTTATATGGATATTGGGAGGAAATTTTTCAAATACATTTGAAAAAATTACATAAACCAGCATTGGCAAGTCTATGAAACTGATACTTGCTAGATGGCTGATAATTGGTTGCTGTGTTTCAGAGTGAAGTGTGGCATTGTGTTCATTTACACGTGAGCAGTTCATGATATGGGGTGCGTTTCTCAAAAGCATCATTAGCCAACTATGATCGAAAGTTGTTAGCAACATACATATACAACATTTAAATATAGTCTGCAAGAGTAAATAATAGCTGAATTTATAAGAATGTTTACATGAACTTGATTCTTAATACTGTGTTGTTACCTGAATGATTCACATTTTGTTTAGTGATAGTTGTACATGAGTCCCTTGTTTGTCCTGAACAGTTAAACTGCCCGCTGTTCTTCAGAAAAATCCTTCAGGTTCCTAAATTCTTTGGTTTTTCAGCATTTTTGTGTATTTGAGCCCTTTCCAACAATGTCTGTATGATTTTAAAATCCATCTTTTCACACTGAGGACAACTGAGGGACTCATATGCAACTATTACAGAAAGTTTAAACACTCACTGATGCTTCAGTAGGAAACACGATGCATTAGGAGCCAGGGGGTGAAGACTTTTTGAACTTGAATATCAGGGTAAATTTAACTTATTTTGTCTTCTGGGAAACATGTAAGTTTATTCTGTAGCTTCTGAAGGTCAGTACTAAAGGAAAAAAATATGATATTTAGGCAAAATAAGAAAAATGTACACGTCTTCATTCTGTTCAAAAGTTTTCACCCCCCGGCTCTTAATGCATTGCGTTTCCTTCTGAAGCATCAGTGAGCTTTTGAAACTTCTGTAATAGTTGCTTATGAGTCCCTCAGTTGTCCTCGGTGTGAAAAGATGGATCTCAAAATCATACAGTCATTGATGGAGAGGGTTCAAATACACAAAAATGCTGAAAACCCAAAGAATTTGAGGGACTTTTCTGAAGAACAGCGGGCAGTTTAACTGTTCAGGACAAACAAGGGACTCAACTATCACTAAACAAAAAAACACAGCTGTGAATCATTCTGGTAACAACACAGTATTAAGAATCAAGTGTACTTGACTTAACTTAACTTTTGTCATTTTTATATTTTTTGTGGACTATATGTAAACGTCTTTTATGTGAAATATCTTATTAAGATATTTTTAATCTATATATTTTTGCTTGTCCTCAATAAGCACCATTTTTAAAGAATGTGCATGTGCATACTGTAAAGGGAACCCCTGAGTGGCCTTATATTGGTATAATGCATTTCAGATAACCCAACCCTAAAAACAAACAACTGTGTTTGGTTGTTGTCCATTTTAGTCAGAGGGTCCCTTCCTATCGAAGTGGGTGGTTCTTAGCCAGAAGTCTGACTATGGTGTAGGTAGTGCTTTAAAGATGCAACCTCTCTTAGAGGGTTTTACTAACAGCTGTAAACACAGGAAATCAATTTAAGTCAATTGTTGTGATCCATCCCTAGACAAATCCATACTGGATCCCAGCCTTTGTACATACAGTACGACCACTGAGGGTGAGCCCATCACATATTTCAGCGCAAAACTGGGTGTCAACTGTGATGTTTCTATGAGATTCTCATGGCCCTGTTCAAAAAGACTGTGTAAGGAGGGGTGAGCAGAGAGCCTGGAAGCTAAAGAGATCCTTTGTGTGTTTGGTCAGACGGCCCGGGGACAGCAGGCAGGGGCTGCTCTGTTTGAAATGGCCAGAGAGTAAGGGGAATAGGTGGGACGACCTGGGCCTGGCATCCTGGGAAGCCAATACAAAGGATCCTTTGCACAAACAGAGGATATGGAGGAGATTAATCTGTCTTGTGGAAGCATCACTGAAAGCATAACAATTCTCAGTGGCCACAAAACCACATCAAGAACCCGTCTTTCCACAAACACTTTGATCGGCGGGCCTACGACATTTAGGTTGGAGCGTTTCATTACTTGGCCTGGAGGTTGTCCAGCCACTTAAGTCAATACAGCGAGAGAAAGCACGATCGAAGGGCCTCCTCTCCCGGTAAGCCGAGAGAGCCAGTGCGCTCCTCAAAACTCGGTTGCATGTGTTGTGTACCACGGCCCTGTAGTCCTAATGCACGATCTGTCTATTAGAGGGATTTTCCCCATTAGTCATCCTGAGGGAAGTCCTCGAAAGTTTCAAACCCAATTGCAAACCAGTTTTGAAAGCCGCACAACAAAACATTCTTTGCCTGACACGAGACAGTGCCGATTTTTAACAGTGCTGTCAGATGCCACTTTTAGTGGTTTGTACAACATAAAAGGCAGGCCTCAGACATCTCATGGTCAGCCCAGCCCTCAATCCCCACCAGCCATGGTCAGAAATTAACCAGGGCTTAAGGCAAATTGCCACTAAATGTGACAAAAACATCCATCCAGCAAACTCCTCTATTGTATCCTCCTCAATGTTATCCAACATTTGATATATTTCATTACATCCAATTATAGGCCCCTGTAGTGATCTCTGTAGACACTGTAGTCACTAAAGAACGATCAATGTGTTGTGAATGTGTAATATGTGACATGCTTTGGGATAAAAAAAAAAAACTACAATTAACTTTGAAAGCAATGAACATGAAGAAAACACCTAAAAAGCTCAACAATATTCTCAAGGTGAATATATTTGCCACTACAGACATTAGAGTTATACCTGTACCATTTCTAGACAGGTGGAGCTGGGGAGGAAGTGGGAAAATTATATTTTAGTCACTGTACGCTTTAAAGAAATTAGTAAATCTATGCAATATTTGAATGATGTATCAGCGCCGTTGCACTCCGGGCGTCCCGGGTTCGATTCCCGGCTCAAGGACCTTTCCCGATTCCACCCCGCCCCCTGTCCTACTTCACTTCCTGTCATTACTTTGCTATCCTATCAAATTAAGCCAAAATTGCTACTTAAAAAAATAAGAATTACTGATGCAACAGCACTAGATTTGATTGGCTGAGTGATATGTATCAAGGAACTTCAGTGCTTGTTACAAAATATGTCTACTTTAAATAAAGACTGCTTTCTATTCATCAAAAAAAACAAAAAAATCCTGCAAAAATATATCAGTTTCCATAAAAGTCAATCAATTTTGATAATAATAAGAAATGGTTCTTTAAAATCAGTATATTAGAATGGTTTCTGAGGGGTCATGTGACACTTAAGACTGAAGTAATGCCTGCAAAACAATCAGCATTGTATCACATGAATAAATTACATTTTAAAATATGTTCAAATGGAAAACAGTTATTTTAATTTGTAATAATGTTTTACAATATTACTGCTTTAAAAGCAGCCTTAGTAAGCATGTGAGACTTATTTTAAACAGTACATTATTTGTTTATTTTGCTAATTTGCATTTGATTTGACTTTATATGATAAATTCTTAATTGGAAAAGTTATGGCTTTAAATCAGTCCATTTAATTTAAATGAATTTCATAAGGAGAAATTGACAAAAATTAACAACATGCTTTTAAACAGTGTTTGACCCTGGACCACAAAACCAGTCACAAGGGTCATTTTTTTTTTTTTAAATTGAGATCTATACATTAATAAATAATCTTTCCAGTGATGCATGGTTTGTTAGAATAGGACAATATTTAGTTGAGATACAACTATTTGAAAATCTGCAATCTAAATGTGTACAAAAAAATCTAAATATTGAGAAAACCTTTAAAGTTGTCCAAATTCTCAGCAATGCATATTACTAACCATATATTAAGTTAAATTATTTTTATGGTAGGAAATTTACAAAAAAATCTTCATGGAGTATGATCTTTACTTAATATCCTAATGATTTTAGGCATAAAAGAAAAAATGATCATTTAGACTCATACAATGTATTGCTGGATATTGCTACAAATATACCCGCGCTACTTATGACTGGTTTTGTGGTCTAGGGTCACATATTATATATTTATAAAGGTAAAAATAATGCCCTGAAAGTGCATTCTTGGGGGTAAATATTACCCCCTAATGAAAGGAATTTCTGCTGCCTCTAGCATGGTTGAGATCTTCATACTTTGATTCTTCAAGCAGAACATTTTAGAAAAGATTTGCCAAAAACAATAAAGGCACAGCATGATCTATATCTCAGTTTTTGGTGACCGCAAAAGCGTTCTGAAGCATACCGAGCTTGCCTAAAATTCAAGTGAAATCATGTGGTTTAGCTGTAATTAACACCTCTAAACACATCCTGTCAGATTGCTTATGTCACAGGCTCAGACTCTGGCTTCTTTCCAGGTACTTTCGCTCAAACCATACAGGTTATTCCACCCCAGTCTCTCTTTTTGCTGCATTCTCACAGACCCCTCTCTGTCTTTTGAGGCGTGCTCGCTGTGAACTCTGGGAAGTCCCCTGAACTCTGCTTGCCTCACCATTCAGAAGCAACACTTGCGTCTTTGCGCTGGCTGACCGTGAAACGGAAGGTTGCATGGACAACTGAAGAAGCTCTACGATCGACTCCGGCGTGAGGCTAATGAGGAGATAATTGGAGGCGACCTAGCTGTGCAGCAGGCCGACCGTTTGCTGCCGTCCAACGTGCCGTGTCAATGAAAGCTCCCGAGCGAGCACTGTTTGCTTTGAAAACATGTATCAAGGACAGATCAATTGGTGTGAATTATTCCAGTGCCTTGGGCTGTAACCTCAGTGCCACAGCTATGCACAAGAGGCTTGAACTCAGGCCTATGGAGAACACAGTGCATTTTTGGCCTCTGTCTTACCCAGGATGATGCTGGTATGGAATTGCTTGCTGCCATAGAAACGCTACTGTTGGACCTCTCAATTCTTTGAAGAAACTCCTCGGTTTTCCTGCAGGAGGAAGGGACATAATTGTGATTACAGGGATAGTTCATCCAAAAAATGAAATTTCTGTCGTCATTTACTCATCCTCGTGTTGTTCCAAACCCATATGATTTTCTCCCAGAAATAACAAAAAAAAAAAAAACACAAAACAAAACATGTACTTCTGAACTGTAAGTCATCTGAGGAAAAGACTGACATTTAAGTTGCTTTTTACTGACTGTCTTGGCTGCTGTCAAATCTCATTCATGTGTTAAAAACAATTCAATTAATTTAAAATAATATATGTAATGTAACAGGCATCAGTAGTAGTTCTGGTTATACTGGCCTTCATTCATCCACGTTAAATTGAATATTGAATGTCAACATATATTTATGATATAACATTTTAATGTTAGGTGTAATTAGTCATGATTATTTACAGGAACTCAATTTGTTAATTTTTGTAATAATATATTAATATTATTAAATCTTAAATAAATTACATATATATATATATACTTTTTTTATGAAGATGTATAATAATATGTGTATCTTTTACAATCAACTGGACTCAAAAGTTAAATCAAAAGGGAACAATTTTAATGAATAACAACTTAGTGACTGTATAACTTTAAAAACCTTGAATATAGTTGTCACACCCATGGATGTTTTCATTCTTCATGTGCTCAGTGTGACTTAGTTTCTGTTTCCCATTGATTGTGTCATTTGTTTCAGGTGTGTCTTGTTAACTATCCTCATTTGTATGTATTTAAGTTGTGTTCAGTCCTGTGTTCCCTTGTCCGTCTACTATGCTCATATGTGTGTTTTCTGCCTGTTTGTGTTGAGGATTTACCCTTGTGTGGATTTATTTTATTTTATTTTATTTTGCCAAATTGGAGTTGCCATTTGGTTTCACTGTCTTGAGAATCAAATTTCTTTGTTTGTGTTTGACTTCTGTGGAAGAAATAAAATCAAATGGGTTTGTTGGTTAGTTATGACAGATGTTTGATTGCCAGCACCATCTTGTAGGATTCTTTGCAATGGTTTTGAATTGTCTCTTGACAGGCTATACACAAAAGGCATATTTTTTACTGAACTTGTGCCAAGGATAAACCTGTGCATCCAGGTTTATTGTTTTTGGATAATGCCCAACAGTGTGGCTTAACATCCTACTTCCTCCTTTAAACAAAGCACACTAGCAAATCTGGTAAGGTACATAGAAAAAATGCTTATGTACATTTGCTTGTCGTGTTGGTACTGCTTTTGTCTCTGTACGTCTTCTTGCCTTTTCCTCATCTCCAGTTGATTGGCCTGCAATGCATTAAAGATGACACATGCACTTTAGATATTAAACTACTTTATTCTCTTTCAGCTCAATATGCAAATTAACTACAGTATAAATAAGCCATTGGCAGATTAAATCTCCAAAAAAGTGAAAACATCAACTCAGTTTGTTTATACATTCTGACAAGCTTGACATATAGTAGCAAGACTGCCTCATCCAATGCTGCGAGTTTATGGCAGAACTTTTAGTTCCCCACATTTTGATGTTTCCATATTTTTTTATTCTATTCAGCTTTCCAAACACATGCATGCATAATTTTCTATTACCAGAGAGAGTAGTTTATTATTATTATTATTCTAAATGTATTAAAATTATTCCTGCCATTCTCCCAACTAATAGCACCTCTGAAACACCATATCATTTAGCATTTACAGTATATCCCATTTTCACTAAAATGCACATTTTCTCTATACATTCGATGTCGATGACTTTAGTCACCAATTCCTAACTAGTTAATTGTTAGCATACAAATTACTAGCATATTGGCTGTTTATTAATGTTTATAAAGCACATATTCTACATCCAATACCTAAACTTAACAACTACTTTACTAACTATATATTGTGAAATATTATTACGATGTAAAACAATGTCTTCTATTTCAATAAACATTAAAAATGTAATTTATTTCTGTGATCAAAGCTGAATTTTTCAGCATCATTGCTCCAGGATTCAGTGTCACAAGATCGTTCAGAAATCATTCTAATATACAGATTTATTATCAGTGCCTGAAACGTTCAAAGTTGTGTTGCTTAATATTTTTTGGAACTTTTTTTTGGTGAATAAAAAGTTAAAAAGAACAGTATTTATTTAAAATATAAATATTTTCTGACAATATACACTACTGTTCAAAAGTTTGGGGTCAATAAATTTTTATTCTTTCTTTTTTTGAAAGAAATTAATGCTTTTATTTACCAAGGATGTGTTCAATTAATAAAAAGTGATAGCATAGATTTACATTTTTAGAAAAGCTTTATATTTTGAATAAATGCTGTTCTTTTTAACTTGTTATTCATTAAAGAATCCTCAAAAAAGAATCACAGGTTCCAAACAAATATTTGGCAGCACAACTGTTTCCAACATTGGCAATTCTAATAATAAATCAGTATATTACAATGATTTCTGAGAGATCATGTGACACGTAAGACTGGAGTAATGGTGCTAAAAATACAGCTTTGCATCACAGGAATAAATTATATTTTAAAGTATATTAAAATAAAAACCATTACTTTATATTGTAATAACATTTTGCAGTATTAATGTTTTTTTCTGTATTTTTGATCAAATAAATGCAGTCTTGATGAGCATAAGAGACTTCTTTAAAAAACATTACAAGTCTTACTGATCCCAAACTTTTGAGCGGTAGTGTATATATATATATATATATATATATATATACACACACACACACACACACACAAATACAGTGTTGTCCATCTGAGACCACTATTTAGCATTTTTAAAATTTAATACGTTTTTCATGAGACCGATTAAATTGTTTGATTACTGAACTTTAAATAGTGCAGAATCTTTACATTTTAATATCACTTTTGCTGATTTTTATTTAATTATATTTATATTATGTCCCAACATTTTTAGCAGAATGTTTAATTTTTTTTAAATCTTAAACTTAAACCATTTTTCAACCACATATTCCCATAGTGTTGTCATTCTTTTGTCATTGCCTGATTGCACATTGCTGACTGCATTTCACTGGCTCTGTATTTGTATTCTCCACAATGACAATAAAGTTAAATCTAATCTAATTAAAAATTCTTCGACTGTTTTTCATTTCCGGTATTCCACACTTATCTACAATCCCGAGATCCCTAAAGTAAACCAGTCAACGGCCAAACAGTGACCGGAGCATGTTTTAGCAAATGAACTGTGGCTGCTGAAATAATTAGACTCATCAATCACACAAAGCTCATCCAGCAGCAACATTGAAGGCTGAAGTCTAATCTAGTATTTAATTGCAAAGAATAAAACTTGTAAGTTGCCTGCAGTGACATCTGGAGTTATAAAGTCTGAATTACAAAGACATCATAAAAAAAGCACTGAATCCAAACACAAGCCAGATGACCACATGAAGTTTTGCAGATGCATGAGAGTAACACAATGCCATGCTGAAACGCTATAAAAAGTCAGATGTAAACAACTTCTTGAGTTGTACCTTCTCTCGCTGTTTGGCCTTCATCTGCTCAATCTCCTCCTCCTCTGCCTGTCTCTTCTTTTTATCCATTTCCTCTTGTCTTTGCTGTAGAGTGTATAGAGAGTATATTTAAATGTACTGTAAGTATGCAACACACCACAAGTATTTGGGAAATGAATCAGAGATTTATACAGGTACCTTTTTTCTTATCTTTGACTGGCGTGATTCCATTTGCTGTCTTTGTCTAACTTCTGCCAGTGATACTGCACCACCTATGAGAGTGAATACATTAGCAGCCTTAGATATTCCTTTCCTTCGTGTTCTTTTTTTGTTGTTTTTTATCAGATCAGGACCATATATTTTATCTCAACATTACCTAGTTTCTCTGGAGGCAGCTGAATGGGACCAGGGCGGTTCTCCTCTTTCCATCTCTGCAGATCCTCCTCTTCTTTCTGTGCAACTGCAGAGAGAGAAACAGAATGCTTTTCATTTCTGTACACAGATGGGATGGTGTGACAATGGCTTAAGCTCTACTGAAGAAGTGGTTGAAGAAGTGACTACTTAATACTCACAGTTTTAAAGAGACTCATACACTAAAAAGTGGAATACACTACACTTCTGTATTTTCCCCCAAATTAAAGGAGAAGTTCACCTCCAGAACAAACATTCACAGATAATTTACTCACCCCCTTGAGGTTTTCTTGAGAAAAACATTTCAGGAATGTTCTCCAAATAGTGGACTTCAATGGTGCCCCCAAGTTTGAACTTCCAAAATGCAGTTTTAATGCAGCTTCAAAGGGCTCTAAATGATCCCAGCTGAGGAAGAAGGGTCTTATCTAGCGAAACAAACTGACATTGAAACAAATTGACAATTTTTAACTTCAAATGCTCGATGCGCATGCGTAGTCAGTGTAATCCGGGTCAATACAGTTAGGGTATGTCGAAAAACTCCCGTCTCTTTTTCTTCTTCAAGTCAAAATCATCCTACATTGCTGTTTTACCTTTTTTTTGTAAAGGGAGTTTAATGATCTTTGCATGTTCACTTTGTAAACACTGGGTTGGTACTTCTGCAGCAATGCAGGATGATTTTGAAGTTGAGGAAGAAAACGAGATGTGTTGACCATATTGAACTGGAAAAAACAGAGTTCATGCAAACTTAGACAAGATGAGCGTTTGAGGTTAAAAAGTATATAAACTGTCAATTTGTTTGAAAATGACAGATTATTTTGCTAGATAAGACCCTTCTTCCTCGGCTGGGATTGTTTAGAGCCATTTGAAGCTGCATTTAAACTACATTTTGGAGGTTCAAACTTGGGCGTACCACTGAAGTGCATTATATGGAGATAATTACTGATTTTTTTCCTCAAGAAACATAATTTCTTATCAACTGAAGAAAGAAAGATATGAATAGCTTGGATGACAAAGGGGTGAGTACATTATCTGTAAATTTTTGTTCTGGAACTTTTAATGCTGGATGTCGAAAGTCAGTCTGCAGATTTTGAGAATTTAAAGTTGACAGTAATTATCAAGTGCTCCTCAATATCTTATAAATAGCTGGTTAAGTTGTGTTCTTCGAAGGTTTGAGCTGAAGGTAGATCTCTAGGAAGAGTTTTATGCACCAATAGATTAAAGGAATACTTCAACTGAAAAGATAATTTGTACTCACCCTCAGGCCATTTAGATGAGTAGTAAATGTAGATGAGCTTGTTTCTTGGCTAAAACAGATTTGGAGAAATGTAGCATTACATCACTTGCTCACCTGCGTGAATGGGTGCCGTCAGAATGAAAGTCCAAACAGCTGATAAAAACATTACAGTAATCCACAAGTAATCCAAACCACTTCAGGCCATCAGTTAACATCTTGTGAAGTGAAAAGCTGCGTGTTTGTAAGAAACTAATCCATCAAGACATTTCAAATACAAACCACCACTTGTGGACAAAATATGAATCCAAAATCCATAATAACTAGGGCTGTCAGTTGATTAATTTTTTTAAATCTAATTAATTACATGTAGTGTTGATTAATTAATCTAATCTGACTGTGAAATTACCCACAACAGATTATTTAAAGCTATTTTTGTGTTAAATGAGAAAGCAGACATTACAAATTGTAGCTTTAGAATTTTTTTTTATTTGATTCAGCATAAAATTTATTATACATAAACATTTAGTCTGAGCAAAAACACATAATTTAATGTTTAAAATATAACATTATATCAACTTCTTATTTACTGAACTGTTTTTTAAAATCACATTTAAACTTGTGATAGACCGGGACAAAATCAGCACTCGTGTTATAGATTTGTTTTTGCTGCCCATGTGATATCGTGTGCTATATATAAATGAGACAAAACAGATACAGGAGCATTTTTTGCACCAATATCTTGAATTTTAGGGCATAACTGCATTTATGGAGCTGTTGCCCTGCATCATAGTTATGACCCTGGACCACAAAACTAGTCATAAGGGTCAATTTTCGAAAATGAGATTTATACATCATCTGAAAGCTGAATAAATAATCTTTCCGGCATGGTTTAGGGGGATAGGACAATATTTGGTAGAGATACAACTATTTGAAAATCTGGAATCTGATGGTGGAAAAAATCTAAATACTGAGAAAATTGCCTTGAAGTTTACCATAGGAAATTTACAAATATCTTCATGGAACATGATCTTAATATCCAAATGACTTTTGGCTATTGCTACAAATATATACCCATGCTACTTAAGGTTTTGTGGTCCAGGGTTACATTTGTCAACTGTATGAAATATATAATAACGTACAGGTCTGGGGGCGTGGCCAGTGCGTTAACTGCGTTAAAATACTTTAATCGCGTTATTTTTTCATAACTAATTAATTAAGTTAACGCGTTAAACTGACAGCCCTAATAATAACGCTTCCTCGAGTGAAAAAGTCCATCTCCTGTTGTTCTCTCAAATCAAAACTGTTTTGGACTGTTTTCACTTGTA
>JAHKKF010517068.1:5339-23244 GCA_019740295.1 Labeo calbasu | reverse complement strand
TACAGTATTACAGATAGAGGACTCATATTTTAATTGGAGGCAACAATTTAAACATAAAAATGTTTTAAGGATGAATTTGTTTCTTACAAACACACAGCTTTTTGCTTCACTGGAGTCATGTGGATAACTGTGATGTTTTTATCAGCTCTCATTCTGATGGCACCCATTCACCGCAGAGGATCCATTGGTGAGCAAGTGATGTAATACTAAATTTCCCCAAATCTGTTCTGATGAAGAAACACACTACACCTTGGATGGCTTGAGGGTGAGTACATTTTCAGTAAATTATCATTTTAGAATGAACTATTCTTGAAGAAAATTCTTAAAGCTAAAAATAAAATAAACCTTTATCATCTGTCTCTCTAACACTTTCCAGTGCAAAAAGTGTTCTTTTTAATAAAAAAGGTCATTTTAATAAGGTTTTTCTATTGCATCACTGCAAACCCCCAAAGGAGGTTAAACATGTTTGATATTTTAATCTAATTTTAGATCACATATTGTTTTTATTCATCACACTTCTCCTAGCAATGATGGATGTGTTTCTACATGAGTTTGTTGTCTTTAGAACGTCTCAGTCTTCTGTCATAGTGCATGATGCTAGTTTTTTTCTGTAACTACTGTCAAATTTAGCAAGTGTACGTTAGCTAGGGTTTTAAAATGTGTTCAAATTGTAAAAATCGTGTAGTGTATTCAACAACAACAACAAATCTGTCTCCTCTTGCAGACACAAATAAACATGGTGAACTTGCACCTGATGGTATCAATTAAGAGAAACATCTGGATCACATGAAAATGGGAAAGACAACAACAGTCTTGTCATGACTTACTTCTTTGGGTTTTGCTCCGTCTTGATTCATTTGGTGGTATCTTGGTGTATCCATCAGCACTGTGGGCAAATGGCATGCATTAGGTACATTTGTTTTCAAGCTTAGTCTCCATCCATGTTGTGAACTTATCAGTCTCATATGCCAGCAATGTCTCAAAGCCAGAATTTTTCACAAACAACTCTGGGGAACTTCCCCTACATCCCCATCATGTTTGAGGGTGACACATTACACACAATCCAAATAATGCAGCTTTCAATAGCTATTTAAAAACACATCTGTATCACAGCTGATCCACTGACATCACAAATTACCCTAAATGTGCTGCCTGACGACATGTGGTGTAAATTAGATTAGAGAAGATTAGAATTAGGCATGGTGATTGCAAAGTAAATAAACAGAACGCAAATAGAAATAGCAAGAGTACTTAAGTTTAGGCAACAGTTCGGTACTTTACAGTAATTTGGTCATAACTTAATAAACAAACCGATGACATGGACACAAATAATTGGAATTCCCCTTACATGCAACCAAATTCCAGCAAAAATATCATATACTACAGTTATTGTTACTACAAGAAAACTTTTGGCAACCAATACTGTCATCAAAAAAGCTTCTCACGTCATTAAAAAAGATCACATATTAATTTATCATGATTTTGCATTATATCAAGGAACTTTTTTTATTTTAACGAGTAATTATGGTCGCATTGTCTGAGCAATTGTCGATTTTATTTACACAGTAGCTGATGTTTGTTTAGTAACGTTTTGTCATGTGATATCAGTATGAGTTTACTCATTTACTAAAAATGACCAGTTAGTTAATACATGAGACAAAAACATGATATTGGTAACACTTTACAATAAGGTGTCATTTGTTAACAGTAGTTAATGTATTAACTAACACGAGCAAACAATGAACAATACATTTACTACAGTATTTATTAATATTAGTAAATACAAATACAATCGTTCATTGTTTGTTTATGTTGGTTCACAGTGCATTAACTAATGTTAAAAAACACAACTTGTGATTTTAATAATGCATTAGTAAGTTCATTCTTAGATCATGTTAACTAATATCTTTGACTAATGTTAACTAATGAACCTTATTGTAAAGTGTTACCGTGACATTTAACAATGTACACATTGTAAATAAAGGTAAACTCTTCGACAGTACTTAAGAAATTATAGATGTACATATAAGTGTTATTGTATAGGCTATAGATAGTTGGTACAATGATGGCAGACATGTTCACGTTTAGTCAAGACATTTATTAAAAAATAAAAAAATATATATATATTATATTGTGGAAACCTCTTATATGTACTGTCCACCAGATGATTGTTTATTTTTATTAGTTGTTAGTATTGTTTATTTTATTGTTTAGTTTGTTAGTATTTTACTATTTATTTGTTGTTTCTATTTACTTATTGTTGTTATTTACTATCCCTAGTTATATAATGATTTGCAAAAGAGAGAGAGACTGGAAAATGTGAGCGGTCCAAGAAAAACTTCCCTTCGGTGACAAGTATTTCTCTCAGTTGCTAAGGTAAATACTCGTATCTGAGTTTTGGTTTGGACAGAAACGAAAGTGAAACTATACCAGCGGCTGGTTCATAAACAGAGAAAGGACTACAGAAATAAATATACGATTTAAACGCCAAAATGACTGATCGTTAGATTAAACACATCGAAATAACAATATGCTACATCTGAATAATGTTAAAACCTAAAAAAAATGTTTATACATTTAAATGTAAAATAAGTATTTGTTATCATATATATGTTATTTTATAAATATATGTATTATATCAAACGTAAACACATTGTATGAGTCAAATTCATGATATTTTACTATTACACTTACTGTATTGGCTCATTCTGAGGGTTTGAAGTACTAGGTGGGTTATTCTCACAATACTCTTTGGTTTGCTCGCTGTCCGTCATGTTGCTTCTTTGATTTATTGTATTTCCTCTATATCCCCCGCTTCTTCCGGAATTAGGAGTTAGTTGTGTAGGTCGATCCATGCTGCTATATTCTGTTGCGTGATTCCTGACCTTTACATACACCAAAACAGCTACCCGCTGGCACCGGCAGGGAGTTGGTTATGGTTTTAGTGGCAAGTCGCTCCCTGTATAGAATTCCCCGCTATACACCAGCATTCATATGCAGCATAGTGCATGAAAGCTTTTTAAACACATGATAAATAAATATAATGCTTGGGAGTTACAGCTTGTTTTTAAAGTTCAAGGAACATGAGTGGGGTCTAAGAAACGCGCTCCTCTGTTTTGGAATCGCAAGACCCTGCTGTAGAATGAAGTTTGTCCCTCTGGTGTTTCCGTAGGTGTGTCTGTCATCATCAGCATGGCGAGCTCCAGCGGTGTAGCGATGGAGGGGGACTTCTTGAGACATGCTGAATATACACCGAAAACCAAAGGGCAAAGTGAGACAGATATTGACAAACGCCTTGTGAGTAAATGTCGCGCTGGAGAGTTCGGTGCATTTACACTGTTTTACCATGAAATGGCTGAGCTTGTGTCATAAGAGTTACACCTGTGTGTGCTCATCCATAGTGTTGACCTTGCTGCTCATAATATGAAACTCAAGCATTTATCTAAATAACTTTACCTTTATTTTATCAGAAAATATTATAACAATTGCCAAACACTTACTGTAAAATGATGCTCTAACAAAATTTGCCCAATAATGATTGAGAATGTAAGTGTTGTGACATGGAAAATGATTATAAGTGTGTGAAGGACTTATTAATCATTGTGAAGCCCACATTCTCGCAGTTTTTGTACATTGGCCATCATGACTTATATAATATTTATATATTAAACACTTATGGCCCACTAAAAGCTCTAAGTACCAGATGATGTAATAGTCATGAAAGAAGATCCTTAATTAAACATATTTGTCAGGCCAACATTGTTTCTCAAAGTCATGTTTGACGGACCAAAATAGCTTTAAATATGTTAAGTTTAAAGGTTAAACGCACTTTATGGATACAAACTGGTCACTAAAGTGTTCTTTGTGGGCCATAGCGCATTGCAAGGCATTAGTAGCTATGGCATTCTGGGTAATTTTTCATGACTTTTGGGGTATTTTGATAGATGGAGCATCTTAAAGAAGATTATAGGGCTTGTGTGTTTACATCTTAACTGTTTGCTTGAACTGTTTGCTTGAACTTTGCAGCATAAATTCATGAATTGTTTATTTTCATGATTCATTCTGAACATTCCGTCAGTGGGAGTCTGTGGGATTTATGCAATTTTGAATTTTTATGTACAGGAAAAACACTTTAGAATTGAAAAATTTTCTATGAAGAATCCTAAATTTGCCCTTGAAGTCTAGCCTAGTTCTTAAATTTTTAATGATCCGCCATAGGAAAACTGCATGTGCCTTGTCTAACGCTTAAAAATCCTTATCTACCTGTGCTTAGCTTATGTTTATTATTAATTATCATGGTGATGTAATCATTGTGATGTGTGTGTGTGTTTCAGGGTGGCTGTCTGATAGCAGTGGGGCTGGGAGTTGCAGCGGCAGGGTTTGCAGGTGAGCACATCTGTTTTGAACGTCTGTGTATGCATCCATTTGGAGATTTGTGTGTCATTAAACCACATTTTGTATAGTCACATGCAGAAACTTCATACATTTATATAAATGTGGTATGGCCTAGTGGTTAAAACTCTAGGCTGGGAACCAAAGGTTACTGGTTTAAACCAATGATTGATCACCATTGTGCTTTTGAGGTAGTGTTCCACCTCAGAATACTTCTGGGGAGACTAGATTGCCTGTATTTTCTTGCATGGATTGCCTGTGAAAAGTAAGTTCAAGGTGTTGATAGCATTAGCCACATGACAAATTAGGCATTTAGCTGGTTTACCCAATGCTGTCATGTTGTGTAACCCCAGCAAATTCCAATAGTTTTTAAGTGCAAAGCATAAAGGTTTGTTGCTATGCAAGCTTGATTTCATGTGTCTTTGTGTAATGTGTCAGAATTAAGCGATATCACGCAAGTAAAAGTGCTGCTGTTTCAAATATCAGCATCAGCACAACTGTGAGTGTGATATTGCTTTTATGCAAGAGTTTAATAAACAAGAAGTTAGTGAGTAAGTTACATTTTAGACGAATACAAGAAGTTAAGTTAAAAAATGTCCTCTTCCAAGCTTTGTAATAGCAGTGAATGGCTGTTGAGATTCTGAAGTGCAATAAAGTGCATCCATCCATCATAAAAAGTGCTCCACATTGCTCCAGGGGTTAATAAAACCCCTCTGAAGTGAATCGATGCGTTTGTGTAAGAAAAATAACTGTATTTAAAACTTTATAAACTGTAATCTCTAGCTTCCACTAACTGTCGTACACACGTTCATGAAACAGTGGTGTTGCAGCAGATAACATAGGATGTAGATGTAGCGTAAGCTCCAGTGAGAAGTGATGAACACGGAAGTACAAAGGAGAGAGTAGAACAAAACACTGGTCACAAATTAAAAGTAAAAAACTTTTAGTCAGAGGATTTCGATATAAGCCAAGAGGAGACTGGTTTTCCTTTGATATAAACAGAACTTGGTTTGCATGTGACTAGCATTAGTTTATTAACCCCCCCGGAGCCATGTGGAGCACTTTTTTATGATGGATGGATGCACTTTATTGGACTTCAAAATCTCAACAGCCATTATAGCCAATATAGCTCAGATTGTATTCACCTGTTATAGGTGTCATATACACCTAAGATGACTGAGTAGTGAGTAAATACTGGGGTAATTTTAATTTTTGGGTGTAGTTTCTCTTTAAGAACTTAAGAACTTAATGCTTGAATTTGATTGGCTGCCGAATGTTCTAGTGTGTGCAATTATTTTCATGGAAATGCACTGTGAATGTAGTTCCCGGCAGCTCTTGACCGCATTATATGTCTATATCTATTCACCACATGATTTCAGTTATTTCCAAGGTCTTTACAGCCTGAAATTGCAAAATAACGAAAACCCACAATGTCAGTGGCCACACAAATAAATACAGTGAAGAGTCAGATAAAAAAAAGATTAATCCCATGTTTTGCCACAAAATTATGCTTTATTATGTACGGAAAGTACATACTCTATTTCTTTTCTCTCTCCCTTACAGATGCACACACATTAACATATGTGCTAATGTTGTTAGTGCTGCTCTTATGATTGTATCAGTTAGTTTAACGACTTAAAAACTACATGACGTTTCTCACAAGCGAGGTAACAACGGTGCTGTTTCTGGTACTGAGCGATAAATCGATAAAAATTATCATGCTATATAAATTTCATTGATAAACGATAACAAGAGTGTAATATAATGTTATTAACGATATAATATATCGTTTAATATAATATAAACGATAAATGTTTAATATAATGCTTATACTGCTTATAATGCTTAGTGAAGGCGGAACAAAAGAGCGCTAGTCAGAGCGCGCCACTCGGACCGTTTATCCGCTCGGATCAAAGTTCAAACTGCTGCACGGCGCGAACTCACTAGAGCAGATGCCTTCACTCACTGATGATGAGTCTTGGTCACTAAACAGCGCCAGTGTGAAGCTCTTGAATTCAGTGAAGAACACAAATGACTCGATTTATAGTCGGATAAAACTGCGCTGACAAACAGGAGAAACACTGTGCGCAATGATACAGTCAGAAGGCTTTTAATCTACAAATCGCCATCATTTACCATAGATTTACTGTAGTAGCACTAACTACACGTTGATATTGTCAAAGTGTGTGTATAGTTGTGTCGAGTATGACTGTAGTATTAATATAGACATGTATTAAATGTACTGATGGAGGAGTAATGCAGTATAATTGCAGTATAGTGTTTATGCATTTATACTAAATGTATTTAGACTGCTGTTTTCATACAAATACCTAGGAACCGTATTACATTTTTACCATGGTATTGTTATTATCATGATCTAGGGTTAGATCATGAACAATGGTTAAAACAAACAAACAAAAAACAACAACCCTTAAACAGAATAATTAAATTTCACTATATAAAAATTAGGTTGCTACAATTTTACGTATATTATTGATTTTGATAATGAACATAAATCTACATTTGCATCCTAACTCAAGCTACTATCAAATGTGTATTTTTAAAAGACAAAAAATTGTATATTATTAATATTATGAGGTAACACAAACCTGTTTCTTGATTTGAAACCATATTACTCATTAAAACATGCAAAACTAACACATTTTTTTAAAAAGATATTTATTTTAAGGAAAAATGACTGGAAAAAGTGTGAATAATAAAAAAAAAACATGAAGTGTTCGTCATGTTCTGACCATAAAGAATCTTTTAAAGCCACATTTAACCGTCTTGTTTACAACTTTCACATTGTAGCAAAAATCTGCTTTAAATCTGCTAAAAAAATTATTGTTTATTATTGTTAACAGCCCTAGCTGTTTCTGAAGAAAATTAACTTAAAAGTTTCACTATTAGTAGAGGTGCTGCTGCCAAACAAACTCTCTCTCCCTGTCTAAGTTATTAACTTCTATCAACACCTCAAGCCTCCATTACTAGGTCTAAAATGATGTTTTAGAATTAGCAACGGAGGCACGGGATAAGATGCTTAAATTAATCCTACTATTCTTACAGTAGAGTTTTAAGGACAAAAACCAGACAAATGCTTTAAAATATATCATCCGATCGACGTCTTGTGGTGTGTTAACCATAGAACTTTGACCCGTCGTCGGTTATGCCTTGCTTAATGAAATTGGTGTGCTTGAATGAATCAGTTGAGGGAATAATTCAAATACTCATAAAGACAATCACTTGCTCTGATCCTGGATGAATGAGCGTGCTTGCATCAGCGACACATGAATCTCCACCACTAATACACAGACTGACAGTCTGTCTAGAAAGCGCAAACTCAGACAAGTAAAGTGATATCAACGGTGAAAATTCCCAGTGCTGTTGAACTAGATATCAGCACTCTTGGAACGCCGTGTTGGCGAAGCGTCTGTGTTTGCGTTCTGGCGCAGACTAGGTTTCTAGGCAGGATGTTTGTAAGCTAAAATCCCTCATGTTGCGGTTCACAGTGGGATAGAGTAGCCATTGTATAAAGCAATAAAAGTTTTTTCCTCCTTTGTCTTCTTAAAATATTTAGCTAAACTTTCCGTACGTTAAAGCTGCCCACAGATATTTATGATGTGATTCTAAAGGACTCAAAACACTTGCGATGATGGCGACGTTGATGAGGGTGATGGTTAAGCCGCTCTTACTGAGTGTTTGTTCAAGCCCCCAGATGAAGTTCGCCCTGGTTAATGAGGTCACCGCGGCCTCTAGCATTAAAAGAAATCAAAGCGACTTTAAATGGCCGCATGTGGCCAAATAATTTAAGCGTCTTTGTCATCGGCTTGTTTACGTTTGATTCTTTTCTGGCAGGTGTCTCTGCCATCCTCCCTACTGCTGCGTGGCAGTTAATCATCGCTAGTCGCCAAGTCTTCCACCCATAGCTGTGTGAGGTCAGGATGGAATAGCGCTTGTGGTCGCTTTGAGGAAGGGGGCTAATTCCCATTTCAGTACATCGAGGGGGCAGTGCTCCTGCCAAAAGCTGAGGCAGTGTGTGGTCTGCTCCTCTCAGAGGCAGGGCTTTGGATTACAGTGGAAGGAGCCTCAAATGCTTTTTTGCTGAAAAGCAAAATAACGTTTTCCTCTCAACAATATACTTCTCAGAGTTTGATGAAATGAAAATCCAAAAATGTTCCCATAATGTATTACTCCTGACGATTTTATGTGTTCTTCACCTACAATTTGGTTGAGTTAAATGAGCCGCTCAACGGCCTTTCGCAGCTTCTTTATTGAACGCTGGATGTTCGAAGGCATTATATGCTCATTTCATTGAGTGCTGCTGACTTGCAGTGTGTTGCTTCACAGTCGAACCACAACCACTGGCAGTTCACCAGCACTCTGACCAAATAAATACCAAGGGAAGTTGAAAGGCGACCTCACCTTTAACACAAATTAAATACGACTAAAATGTGGTTTTGTCCTTGGTTTCACCCTTAAACCAACTTTGTTAACCCTGGAAATGAACTCTGTAAATGGTCTGCTATCAAGTGGCACACTTTTCAATCTTTCTTCCCTTTATTGCATTTGCTTTTAGGTCGATATGCATTCCACTTATGGAGGCCTCTCAGTCAAGTTGTTACAGAAGCTGCTAAGAAGTTACCCACTGCGGTAAGTGTCAGACCTATTTGTAGCATACACTCTCAGAAAAAAAAGGTACAAAGCTGTTACCATAAGGTACAAAAGCTAAAAGTTAGCTTATTGTACCCCTTAATATTACATATAAGTACCCATATCAGTACTTTCGAAGTACATATTAGTGTTCAAGATGTTTACGTCTTTCTTTCTTCAGTTGAAAAGAACTTAAGGTTTTTGAGGAAAACATTCCATGGCTTTTCTCCATATAGTGGACTTCAATGGCAATTAACGGGTTGAAGGTCCAAATTGCAGTTTCAATGCAGCATCAAAGGGCTCTACACGATCCCAGCTGAGGAATAAGGGTCTGGTGAAACGCTCTGCCATTTTCTGAAAAATACAAACTTAAACACTTTTTAACCACAAGTGCTTGTTTGCACTAGCTCGACTTCATGGATTACGTAGTCATGTTGGAAAGGTCAAGCGGGATGTTGGCGGAAGTAACAGTCTTTACAAAGCAAACATGCAAAGAAAGTCAAACGCTCTTTGTAATGTAAAACAACAATTTTGAAGATGGAGGAGAAAATGAGAGTTTGAGAGTTTTCACACTACCCTACCTTTTTGAACTAAAGTACACAGACGAAGAACTAACCACGCGTGACCTTTCCATGGTGATTGCGTAATGCTTGAAGACGCGCATCGCAAAGCTAGTGCAAGATGAGCATTTGTGGTTAAAAAAAGTACATTTTTATTATTTATTTATTTTTTTTTTTAGAAAATGACAGATTGTTTTACTAGATAAGACCCTTAAGACCTTTACTCGCATTTTCGACTGAAAACTACTGCGTGTGACTGAAAAAATATTTAGGAGCACCAGTGCGACTGACCTGATCAGCATGTTTGTGTTTGTGCTGAGAGGAGCTTCAATGGTTTCTGTGTTTTTGCAACGTTGAGTAATGTATCACAGACATACCTCACAAATCCTTTCATAAACAAACTGTTGAGAGAGTGTAAATAAGAGATTCATTATGCAGTGTAGAGAGCGCCGTTGATTAATGGAACTTTGTGAGATTGTGATGAACTAAGATGTGTGACCGCTTTTAATGATTTTTAAGGACGTTTGTAAATGAGATATTGGTTTAATACAACAGTTAAATAAACAAGTTAAAATTAAGTGACTATAACACTGTTGCCTGATTTTGCTCTATTTCGTTCTCAAAAATAGTTTGAAACAAGGCACTGAGCTGCTGCGCATCTCCAATCCAACACAGCAGTGTTTCGTTTATGAATGAACATACGTTTTTAAATGAATCTAGTGAGTCAATCATTCAATTTCCCATTCATAAAGACAGTCATTTGCTTTATTCCTGAATGAATCAGCCGTTTGAACGAATCAAATGAATAAATGATTCAGTAATTAAATCAGTGACTTACCGCCACCTACTGGCAGTTTTAGTTTCATTTTTAAAGTGTCTTTTCAGTTATTTAAATCAGTTAATATTTCTATATTCAAAATGTAATATTTAAAACATTAATCTCAACATGACTTTATGAGTTTGACTGCTCTCAAGGCACCCCTGAGCCTCATTAAATATGAAAATACACCTACAAGCCACTACTGTGTTCTTCTGTGACACGTCTGTGTGTCTCAATTTAAGGAATCAAATATCAGCTTCACCTCATAATGGGAAGGCTAATTTTTGATCCATTTTTTTTTATTATTGATTAGAAGAATTTTGACTGTGCTCCTAAAACGAAAAGTAAGCGTAGAGCCCTGAGAGCTCTTTGAAGCTGCATTAAAACTGCAATTTGGACATTCATCCCCATTGAAGTCCCCATGGAGAAAAATCCATGTATATATATGAAACTGTAATTTCTTTTCGACTGAAGCTAGAAAGACATGAAAATCTTGGCTGACATGGGGGTGAGTAAATTGTTAGGAAATTTTAGTTCCAGAGTGAACTAATCCTTGAAGTGTACATCTTAGTATATTTTAAAAATGTTCCACCGTAGTGACGGTTTGTACCTTTTTTTTGATTGTAGATTGAAGATAAGCCAATGTTGTGTGATTGCTCTCTAACACCCCATGAATCAATATTCCCATTCTAAGTTCCAGCATAGCTTTCATTTTTTTTTAACATAGATTTTGTTTCAGAAAGCAATGATTTGTGGGAACGAAGTTTGGATTTTTCCATGTTCGTTTCTACATCTTGTTTGCGTGCGGTGTTGGCATGTTAAACCTCCTGCTGTAGAGCGAAGGACTGATTCATCGCATCTCACTGGCCGCTGCTGTAGTTCACGCTGTGCTTCTGATTTTTAATGGAGTTTGTCAAGCTGATTTGTCCAGGTTCTCCTTAATCTCCAGGGTTGTGTGGTCAGGGCTGGTTCCCAGTGCTTTGACTCAACCTGTCCACCTGTGTGCGCGCTGAAACATCTGTAATCTCAGAGGCTTTCTCCTAAACCGGGTTCGCGACTGAGCACACTTGTAATAGATCATTATTAGAGTTATTAATCCAGTGATTTCATCATTCAGTGAATCACATAATGGATGAGTGTGATTTAAGTATCATGTTGTGGGCTGAGATTGGACTGAACATTCTGGCCTCTCTCTCCCTCTAAACGTACACATGTTTTTACTCAATCATGAACTCTGACCAAAATCCTACAGTATGTACGATTTCCGAAAGAGCCACAGACCGATGTTATTCCGTTATGGAATTTTAATTAAAGGGAGAGTTTAGCAAAAAACGATGAAATTGTGTCGTTGTTTGTTCACCCTCATGAGTACATGTGTTCCAGACCTGTGCGCTGTTGTTTTTGCCAGAATTTAAAATTTCTTAAGAATTTTAACTGATCTCTTGCTTATACAGCTGCAGTTTATGGTCATATAGATTGTTTAAAAAAAAACGTTTTTACTTTTTTTTTTTTTTTTTTGGTCTGTTCTTCATAAAAAACCTATTTTAGCGTTTAAGAAGACATGTAATAAAACAAGTCATATTGACTACACTACCAGTCAAAAGCTCTCTGCTCACCAAGCCTGCATTTATTTGATCCAAAATACAGAAATATTGTGAAATATTTTTACTATTTAAAATAGCTGCTTTTATATTTTAAAATATAATTTATTTCTGTGATCAAAGCTACAGTTTCAGCATCATTACTTCAGTCTTCAGTGTCACATGATCCTTTAGAAATCATTTTAATATGCTGATTTGCTGTTCAAGAAACATTTACTTCATTATTATTATTATTATTATTAATATTTAAAACAATTGAGGATTATTTTTAGGATTCTTTGAATAAAAAGATCCAAAGATCAGCATTTATTTGAAATAAAAAGTTTTAATACTTATTTAATACGTTTATAGATTAAAAATGTTGATTAAAGATATTTCTATTTCAGATAAATGTTGTTCTTTTGAACTTTCTGTTCATTAAAGAAACCTGAAAAATTAAAAAGAAAAAATGTACTCAGCTACTCAAAAGAAAAAATTCTACTCAGCTGTTTTCAACATAATAATAATAATAATAATAATAATCAGAATATTATCATCATTTCTGAAGGATCACATGACTGGAGTAATGTTTTTAAAAATTCAGCTTTGAAATCACAGCAATAAATTACATTTTAAAATATATTCAAATAGAAAACAGATTTTAAAGTCTTGTGAACAAATGTTCTATATGTTTTTCATGGCCTTATTTCAGTGACTTAATTTTAGTTTTTCACTAACCACGCATAAACGTTGTTTTCTCAAAAACACAAGCGTACATTCATGTTGTTTACATATTATTGTAGCCCAGTTTGTGCTGATTACAGTCTAATCAGACTTTAGCCATTCATGTTTTTAAAATACTGAAAAAAGCACAAATGTCAGGGCATGTCAAAACTTCTCTTGAGCCCCAAAACCCCCTCAGACCCCAGAGGTTTAAATAGTAAAAATATTTCAATTTTAACTGATTCAGACTGTTTTTGCTGTACTTTGTATCAAATGACTTCTTCAAGAAACATTAAAAATCTTACTGTTCAAAAACTTTAGACTGGTAGTGTGCATTTACGATGCAATAATGAGGTTGTTGTTGTTTGCGGAAAAAAAGCTTATTAAGTGCTGCAACTGTGTGAAGATTCTTCATAAAATCTCTTAAAAAAACAGCAGCATATGGGTTTGGAATGACGGTGAGCAAATAATGAATTAAGAGTTAAAATAAAACTTTTGGGTTGAATAGTTTCTTTAAATTTCAAGTATGTGCTTAAAATACTGAATGTGTGAACTTGTAGAAGTGAATATGGAAAAGTCCCAAAGTTGAAAAATCTGTGAAGCACATGGAAATGTAAACACAGCACTCGTGAGGTCTGTACTGTAATAAAATCCCAGCAAAAAATTGTTTGCTAAATTTCCTCAAAACACTGGTTGAAACTTCATAACTTCATGTCATTCGTGACCTTACAAAATCTCAGTTTTGGGTCCTTTGTTTTATGGTGCGTTCACACCATGTTGTTATTACAGTAATTACTAGATTACAACCTAGGACTTTTTGCTCGCATCTGTTCGTGTCCTCAGACTCGGGATTGTGTGCTTCTGTGGCAACATTATTAACAGCAAAATGAATCTGCGTAATTTGAGTAGTCAATAGACAAAACCGCAGTGTAACAAGTAATGCATATTATAATTGAAATAAAATTAACATATATTTTAACGTTTATTTTATGGAGCATTACACTCTACTTTAAGCTAGAATGTCTTTCATTTATTTATACAGTCAATTATATGAATTATTTAACAAAAATATAACAAAATAACTGCTTTTTACTGCAGTAACTACATTTTTCTTATGATGCAGCTGCCGTTTTGAGCATTTTTGCATCTTGTTGTAGTGGTCAAGATGCACAAGTCAGTGCTCTCTGAAAATTCAGAGTTTACAAATTGGAATTACGAGTTCAACGAGGACGTGTACACTTTACAAGTCAGTCAGTCTCGTAATTACAGTAATTCCATCATGAATGCACATTTAGTTTGCGAATTTGGATAATTATCGGGTCAATCATCTCAAAACCCTGAAGACTCTACTTTCACATAATGAGGTGAAAGTGCTGATCTTGAGGCTTTTAACTGATCCAAAGCATTCAAAGCACCTGGTTGCCATCAGCATTGAGATTTTACATGTTATTGTGTACATCAGTCATCATATGAAGAGGATATGAAGCTCATTTGCAAAAACATAACTATGTTTTAGGGCTGGGCGATATGGCAAAAAAATTTACTTTTTTTTTTTTTTGAAAATGTAACTACAACATGAATCAAGTAACTTTGTTTCTTTATTAACCCTCTAGGTAAAGAAAAGTATATTCCTAATGCACCACACATGAAGTTGTCAACATGATGTAAATGTTAAACTAATCACTTGTTAAATATATTAGCAGAAAAGATGCATGAACTACAACTACATCTTGTACTAACTTGTCTTATACATATGTTCAGAAATAATACAAGGAAAATGCTTTTTAAAAATCTCAAAAGACAAGGTAATTCAAATTCAAATTGACTGAAGATATAACACCAGCAGACTGGTAACTATAAATGTTCTGTAAAAACAATGAACAGCATTTTTCAGCCTGTCACCATGATGCAAGCATAAAATATCAGACATACAGTAGTTCTTCACAGGTTTTTAATTGGATTTCGCTGCTTTTCCATTGTTTTTTTTATGTAAACATGGATGCACTCTTGCAGTGTCTCATACTTGGCATTATAAAAACACGGCGCTCAAGTTAGCCCCCTAACTGTCACCGTCCTGTATACGGGACACCTACATTTACTTCACCATATTACAAATAAATCCTAATCTAATCATGACAAACTATATATTTCATTATAAAGGTCTAAGACTCCTATTTTACCACTGTTTTGTGTTACAAATTATATAGGAAAAGTAACTTAAGATTAATACATGTCAAGAGTGCAAAAGTAACATGAGTTCTGACCTTTGTCACAAAAAGACTTTCTTCATTGCCTTTTTCCCTATCATGCTTTAGATATCATAAGAAATTATATATCTGTTGAAAACTTAAAATCTTAAAATTCATTCTTTGAAAACCATTTTAAAATTAGACATTGCATTACCATTGAAAATGTACATTAAAATCATGTTACAAAATGTTTTCGTTCATGAATTATAAAAATGTAATCAATTTGAATCTATGCTCAAAAATGGGAGTGACAGTTAAAGGGTTAAAAGAAGTTCACTTAACTCCCATACCATCTTCTTGCATGTTTTTCCTATTCCACTGCCCGTCTTGCATTGTTGTCAGCAGGAAAGCGCATTCTGTGTGAATGGTGCCTGGCGCGTCACACGTGAGCGGTTAATGCAGTTGGATCGTTCTTTTCTCTTTATTGTTTATCATTGGCATATTGTCAAAGTGTAATTCTAACGTTTGGTAATATTTCTATTACAAATCGCGATTCCTCGATTTCTAACAAATAAAATCATGGCAAAACATTCATTTTAAATTAATCAGTAAAATTGGAAAAATCGCCCAGCCCTATTACGTTTTAACAACTTTCAAAAATTATGTTTCTTTCATTGTGCATTCCAGTTAATCTCAATCAAACTGCAGTTGGGTTATTTTGATTAAGTAAAAATAACTAAAAAAATACAGCTAACTATAAACAATAAAACACAATAAAAACACGATTTTTGAAAATTGTAAAAATGTCTCTATTTTTGCAAATAAACTCTCTATAAGATTAAAATATTGGTATTGGTTCAATATAATACTAATCAGCATTGAAGGCATAATGTTGCTTCAGAAATGAACTTTGTCTTAAAAAGTCTTAAAGTCTCACTTCGGCTCTCTGTATTTTTGTCATTTTCTAATCAAATATCAAGAAAATATTTAAGAAAATAACCTATACATTAGAGATCATATTGATGCATTGGGTTCCCTTCCCATTTCTTGAATTCTCTGTGCTTGGTCTTAAATTGCTCTGAATTCTCCTTCTTAAAACCTGCAGAAACCCTGTTAAACAAAAAAAAATGTTTGAAACACTGCAAAAAATGCTTTTCTTACGTAGACTTTTTGTCTTGTTTCCAGCCACAATATCTAAAAATTCTTTAATCAGGAAGGATTTTCTAGACAAGCAAAAATTATTGTCTTGTTTTCAGAAAAAAAGAAGTCAAAATTGAGTGAGTTTTTGCTTAGAACATGCAAAATAATCTCTCAATAGGGTGAGCAAAATAATCTTATTTCAAGAAAACAAGATTCTTAACCCATTGGCAGATTATTTTGCTTGTTTCAAGCAAAAACTCACTTACTTTTCTGAAAACAAGACAATAATTTTTTGTCCAGAAAATCCTTCCAGATTTAAGAATTTTTTAGATATTTTTTCTGGAAACAAGACAAAAAATCTAAGAAAAGCATTTTTTGCAGTGAATTTGCTTGAATTTTTATTAAAGCACTTAGAGGAGTTTTGTCTCTTTCTGTTGAACCCTGTTTATAATTTAAGCTGTATAGTGGGTGAAATCGTTTTCAGATGTTATCACTTTTCTGGGTGAATGAACGTCTGATGATGGATTACCACCGTAATATCTGGGCTTTACAGATACTTCCATCATGTCTCATTGTTTGGATCATAATAACCATAGTAATTGAAAGATTGGGTGCAACTTTACAAGTGATTCTATCGTCGTAGTTTCATGGCAGTAAGGTTGAAGTCTTGTGATTGAGCTTAACTTTGAATTTGGATTATTGTTTTCAACATTTTCTCTTCTTTCCTAGTCATTTTCTGCATATTACAAAGGTGGATTTGAGCAGAAGATGACCAGACGGGAAGCCGGCCTTGTTCTCGGGATCAGGTAATTGCGGGCTAAACAAAGCCCTAAATCACTGCAATTCGTCTTACTGAATTCTCTCATTATGAGTTGTCATGGAAGAAAACAAAGGTGTTTTACAGTATATACACATACTGCATCACTGCACTTCCCAGAAGAGCTTGCGGTTAAGTCTGGGGGCAATTCTTTTGGTTTGAAGCCGGTCGTCATCTCCTGTCGTCACGGCTTTGATCCTATCGTCTAATGGGAAAAAATCTCAGCCGTGTCTCTAACTTTGTAATCTGCTTTTCGGTGGACCACCCTCCTCCTCCTAGGAGGGTGTGTGTCTCTAAAAATTTCCCTTACTTCAACAGAAGTTCACAGGGTCCCAGACCAGGTGTGACTCACACCATGCAGGCATCACATCCTGTGTGGCAGTGTTTGCGTCAGAGCCATGTGCCTCATTTGTTTGTGCTGTCAGTCAAACTGGACTAATGTTTTCATAAAATTGAACCAGACTGTAACCAATAGTTCTTGGATGTGACCGGTATAAACGCGGCCAACCGCGTTTATGCTCTTAAAACTCTACTGATTCTGGTTAATAGTTTTTATTATTCTCCTCTCATCTGTCTTCAGCTTTACTTTGGTGTCTGTCATTCACAGCTGAAATAACTGGCCTCAGTTATATTACTGTTTGCTTTGATATCCTTTGATCTCTCTGCACCCAGAGAGATCAAGAAAGAAATGGTTCATCTAAAAATGAGCTTTTTAAAGAAACTAATACTTTTAGTGAGCAAAGATGCAATAAATTCATCAAAAGTGATAGTAAATACAATTATAATGTTATAACAGATTAATATTTTCGGTCAGTTGTTTCTTTTTTTAACTGGATGTTCATCAAAAAATCCTGAAAAGACAATAAAAAAAAATTAAATAGCACAAGACTAGTAATCATAAATGTATCAGCATATTAGAATGATTTCTGAAGGATCATGTGACACTGAAGACTGGAGTAATGAAGCTGAAAATTCAGCTTTGCATTATAGGAATAAATTACATTTTAAAATATATTCAAAAAGAAAACAGTTAT
>JAHKKF010517067.1:3376-15252 GCA_019740295.1 Labeo calbasu | reverse complement strand
TTGGATTAATTGATGAATAGAAAGTTTAAAAGAACAGCATTTATTTCAAATATGTTTTGCAGCGTTATAAACGTCAATGTAATGCTACTGAATAAAAGTATTGATTTCTTTAGAAAAAAAACAAGTCTTGTGATTTCTAGACTTTCTGCTACATGACATTTCTCGTTCTGTAGGTGATCAGTAAGCGAACAGGAACTCAATGTGCGAACTGTCAGACCAGCATCACCACGCTGTGGAGACGCAACACCAGCGGAGAGCCTGTCTGTAATGCTTGTGGTCTCTATTTCAAGCTTCACAATGTGAGCAACTTTAATAATTGTATTCAAATCTGTGGTCTGAGTTACTAAGAACTTACAACTGCAAGAACAGGAATTGCTGCACGTAAACTACATCAAGCCCTACATTTTTGGCTGCGTTTATGCTGTTACCTGATTTGCATGAAATCGTTGTGTGAATTGTGTACAAAAAACATTAGTAGTAAATTCCTTCCTGTTACCCTGCAGCACTTTCAAAAACATTTCTGACATGTCTAACATGTCAGCTTCTTACTTACTCAACACTGTAAGGTAGTTTTGTCAAATTTCGACCAGTTTATGTTTTTAATATGCAATTCCATTTGACCAGGAATTACAAACAGCAGCTTTAGCTGTGGTTCTGTGTCTAATACTTCAATCCTTCCCATCAGGTGAACAGACCGCTGACTATGAAGAAGGAAGGCATTCAGACACGCAACCGTAAGGTATCCAGCAAGAATAGGAAAGGAAAGAAGTTCAGCGCCACAGAGGAGAATCTGTATTTTTCAAAAAATCCTGCGTCTGATCAGCATTTCGACTTGTATTCTCAGAGTCCAGGAGCTCTGGGCGTCTACAGCCACTCTTCCCATTCGCTGCCGCCCACCACTGCCTTCCACAGCCACGCCGGCCTGCCCTACCCATACCACCCATCGGCTGCCATCTTGCCCAGCATGGTGTGACAGAAACTGGAAAAAGTGTATAAAACACTCACAACTGCCTAGCCATGTGTTACAGTGCCCCATTATGCCATTTTTAAGTTTCCTGATATTGTTTTGGGAGTCTCCTACAATAGCTTTACATGCATATAACCTCATTTTCCAGTGAGCCGTTCAAAGATTCAGTCTCTGTAAACCCCTCCTTTCTGTGAGCCTACTCTGCTCTGATTGGTCAAATGGCCCAGTCTGTTGTGATTGGTCTGCTGCGTACAGCGTGTGTCAGAAACGATATGCCCATTGTCATAATTCTGTATATTGAATGTAATGTTGTAAATGTAAACATCTATCATTTATCATAACTACAGGTTGTGATTCAGTGGAGCCAGCTGGTCCAAATAAACTGGGTACTGAGCCATCTTTCAAGAGCAAGCGTTTTGTGAATCCTGCGTTAAACTCCCCGAAATTAGAGAAGCAGTTGTCAGAAAAATTGCGTGTACATTACAGCTTAGTTTTACAGATTTATAGATGTTCCACTTTCTTATGTAAACATGAAGATGCGAAAAGCGAAACAGGTGAACTGAATCAATTGAGTGAGTCATTTACGCTGGAACTGCTCGGATTGATTCAAACTTGTGACTTTGATCATTCATTTCAAGCGATTCAATAGCAAAAAAAACCTTCAAATTAAAAGATCCAGTTATTTTTGAATTTCAGCGTTGCTTGTAACGATTTTAAAAAGCACGTAGTGATGGGTGAAACTCCGAATCAGTTAAACCATTGCATCGCAAAATGTTTTACTGTCTCAAAGTCCTCTAATCGGATCTCGGATCGCGAATCATTTGATTCAGATCGGGACTTCAGATAGCATATCGCAAATTGTTTGATTCAGATCAAGACTTCAGTGCAGGTTTGCGAATCATTTGATTTGATCGGGACTTTGGTGCACGTATCGTGAATTGTTTGATTTAGATTGGAACTTCGGAGCAGGTTCGTGAATCTTTTGCTTCACATTGGAACTTCAGAGTGCGGATCATGATTCAGAATGGAACTTTGGAGTGGGTTCCACTGATCTATAATAGAGAATTATAGTCATTATATATAGATATATAGAGAGATATACATATATATATATATAGATCAGTGGTGGGTTCACGAAACGCGATTCAGATTGAGACTTCAGATAGCGTATCGTGAATTGTTTGGTTTAGATCGGGACTTCGGAGTGCTTATTGTGAATAATTTTATTTAATCTGGACTTTGGAGTGTGTATCACGAATCATTTGATTCAGAATGGAACTTCGGAGCAGATTCGCAAATCATTTGATTCAGATCGGGACTTTAGATAGCATATCGTGAATTGTTTGATTTAGATCGGAACTTCGGAGCGTGAATCATTTGATTCAGATCGGGACTTCAGATAGTGTATTGCGAATTGTTTGATTTAGATCGGGACTTTGGAACGGGTTTGTGAATCTCTTATTGTGAATAACTGGACTTTGGAGCGCGTATCACGAATCATTTGAATCTAAATAGAAATTCGGAGCAGGTTTGCAAGTCATTTGATTCAGATCAGGACTTCAGATAGCGTGAATCATTTGATTTAGATCGGAACTTTGGAGCAGGTTCGTGAATCTTTTGCTTCACATCAGAACTTCAGAGCGCGAATCATTTGATTCAGAATGGAACTTCAGAGCGGGTTTGCGAATCATTTGATTCAGATCGGGACTTTAGATAGCATATCGTGAATTGTTTGATTTAGATCGGGACTTGGAGCGGATTTGCGAATCAATTGATTTAGATTGGATCTTCGGAGCGTGGATCATTTGATTCAGAGTGGTTTCACGAATCTTTTTTTCTTTTTTTTTTATTAGACAGTAGAAAACATGAAACCATTAAGGCAGTACAGTTATAAAAACAAAACAAAGAAAAATAAAGTATACGCGAATTTCCCTTAAGAAAATTAACCGTGGTTTTAATTTGAAAGAGAAGCCGTTGTTTGATAGGTGAGATCTCTGATTGAAGTCCTTGAAAATCCAAAAAGTAGTGCTTGAAAAGTCCTCGAAAGTCCTGACAGTATTTGTACGAACCCTGATTGATTCTTTCTTTTAGAAGCCAGTAAGTTTATTTATCGTGCACTTTGCAGACCGTTTACATTCACATACAGCTACGTTACATACATGCGAGTCAATATTTGAAATGGCATAATCGGGGCACTTTAAGATACTCAGCAAAAACGAACTTGAAAACTTTACAGATGTGGATACATGAAAAAGTATGATGCCCAAAGAAATATTTGGATGCTTAAGTCACACATAATATCTCAATGTAAATCTGTTACATACAAAACATCAAATCATGTGCATTTATTTTAAAGAAAGAAAGAACAAACACTTTTCAAGTTTGTTAGATTTGAAAAGCTTAAAAGTTGAAAACCGTTTTGTGAAGCAACTACATGAAAGTTAGAAAACAGATATTTTAAATAGCAATAATATTTCACAATATTGCTGTTTTTGCTGCATTTCTGATTAAATATATGCAGTCTTAGACTTTTTTTAAAACTACCTTTACTTTTTTTATTTTCGCATGTGTAATCACTTTTCTTTAACACTTTTCTTTATGGAATTGTAAGTTGTTTTCAAAGTGTTGTATAGAAAATGAATGCGGTTTATAAATAAATGTATGTAAAGCATCTCATCGTTTTGCATTTGCTATATGTCTTTACAACAGAGAAAAGAGGAGCGTGATGACTTGCTTGAACGCACTTCGAATTCAAAATAGTCTCCATATCAAAGCGGCGAGGCTGCTTAACGCAACTGCATCGTAACAGACGTTTAACGTTGTGGTTGTGGTTTTTCTATGGCTCCATTGTGAGCTCTGCAGCTTGCATGAATTAGTTGTAGTGGGAGTTTGACAGTTACTATGTGCCATGACAGTACATATGCAAATCCAGCACTTTCCATAGTGCGGCGGAGCGGGTCCAGCGCTGCTCGAGAATCATAGGGGATCCAGATGTCAAAATTCATAAATCATATGAGTTGTTTTGGTGCCCGTTAGAGCCGATTATACTGTAAGAGAAACATTTCTTCAACAGTGTTTCATGCATGATTAATTGTCTTCAACAGTCTAAAACACATTAGTTTTGCAAATCACAGGCAAATTTATATATGTTCAACTTTCCGTTTTCTATCACATGTTGCTCCCTTTAACCAATGTAGTATTATTCTTGAAATCCATTGAAAGTACAGTTATTTCAAATATTAAAAAATATTTCAAAATGTTACTGTTTCTTCTGCACTTTGGATCAAATAAATGCAGGCTTGGTGAGCAGAAGAGACTTCTTTCAAAAAATCTTACTGTTCAAAAACTTTTGACTGGTAGTGTATATGATACATATATGTTGTAAACTGTAAAGCTCAATTAAATATATTTTTGAAATTAAAAATATTTTTAGTTTCAACCTTCAAATACCAAAATATATTTCAGGAACATTTCTCCTAGCCTACTTTTAGGCTCAAGATTAAAACAAATATTTAGACTAAGATTATAATGCTTACAGAATACATTATAAAAAAAAAAAATTCAAAATGTATTTTTAAAAAATGGGCTAAAATATTGGTAGATATATTTAAGTAGGTATATTTTAGTAAATACATTTGGCCTTTTTAAAATATATATTTAAAACATATTTGAATATATATTTTTTTCTGTATGGGATGATATACATCCCAGAACACGCAAACTACACTTCCAGTCAAGAGTGTTTGAACAGTAAGATTTTTAATATTTTTTTTTTAAAGTCTCACCAAACCTGCATTTATTTGATCCAAAGTACAGCAAAAATAATACAATTTCAAATAAATAAATAAAATAAAATACTATTTATAATGTCATTTATTCCTGTGATTTCAAAGCTGAATTTTTAGCATCATTACTCCAGTCACATGATCAATCAGAAATCATTCTAATATTCTGATTTGCCGCTCAGAAAACATTTATTATTATTATTATTATGTTGAAAACAGCTGAGTAGAATTTTTTTTTTTTGATGAATAGAAAGTTCAAAAGAGTTTTTGTTTATCATCACTTGTAATCAATTTAAAGCATCCTTGCTAAATAAAAGTATTAATTTCCCCAGTGTCTTTTCCAAAATAAAAAAATTAAATAAATGATACTTTGCCTGCTCCAAGCTTTTAAACGGTATAGTGTATAATGTTACAAAATAATATTATTTTGTAAAATATTAAAATAATAATAATAATAAAACTGGAGTAATGATGCTGATAAATTCATTTTTGAAATCACAGGAATAAATTATGTTTATAGAATATTCAGACAGAAAACAGTTATTTTAAATAGTAAAAATATTTCACAATTTTTGCTGTACTTTGGATCAAATAAATGCAGGCTTGGTGACCAGAAGAGACTTTAAAAAACCTTGACTAGTAGTATATATTTGAACAAATAATCCCATAGGAAAAAATATATATATTAAATGTTTTTCAAAATATACAAAATGGTCAAAAAAAAAAATGTTTTCCTACCTATATATTTTAGGGCCATTTTTGTGTTTTTTAAAATATATTTTGGTATATGAAGGTTTGAACTAAATATATTTTCAATTTAAAAAAAGAAAAAAATGATTGAGCTGAATGTTTGGCTGTTGTGTATGGTTGCCAGGGTGTCGCTATGTAGTTTCTAAAGTGTTCTAAGTGTTCTTAAGATGTTACTAAAGACGTGACTAAAGAGTTGCTTACTAATCAAGATCATAAGTCTAATCAATCTGTTATGGCAGACGTGACATTTAGCGTCAAGAAAGGTCACCCAAACACACACGTGCACTGCAATCCCAGCATCTCTGAGCCACCAAACAGGCTCTGTCGTGTGAATCGTTCCACGCCGATCTGGAAAAAGGCCTCAGCGGTGTGGAATATGGGTTTCTGTGTGAGTTGAACCCTGGTAAGCGATGATATCTCAGTTAGCGCCCCTCCCCTCTCCTCCATCTGTTTCCATCTCTCATGGTTGACCACATAGCTCTGCTCCCCTGGCTTCTAGTGGAGCCTCATTGTGCAACGCAGGCGGCTTCTGGTTTTCCGGACTCTATAAAAAAAGTGCAAAAGGGAAAGGGAGATGCACAGAAAGAGGCTGCAAGCAATGGCATGGGAGGTTTTTTCAAGCCTGGTACACGAGGCGCACCGTTCGCTTTTTTCTGTCACGGGCTTCCTCCATTCAGGGTGAAGCCGTGTTATCTGGTGGAGTCGGCACCATAGTGAGGGGGAAATGCTACTGAATGACTGGGAGAGATTAGCAACCACAGGACAGGTCCAGCCGACACGTACAGGCCCGTACGTTAGCGCTCACCAGCTCCACCGCGCTCACGCTCGCAGACTCTTTTCCATTCACGTAAACAGACTGACAAAGACAAGAAGGCCTTAAAAGGGGGGTTTTCAGTCGCACGATCACATCTTCACATCTCATCTGCGCAGGTTTCAGGATCAGAGCCCTCCACGAGAAGGCTTTTCTGTTTCAAATCGATAGGGGTGATGTCTCGGTTTGCTCAAGAAACTGCTTTGGTCTGCAAAAATGCTGAACTGGCTGACTTGGAATGAAATATGTGGGTAATGTAAGAGAAGTTAGAAAAAATTGTTCCTGCAGGTCTAGGATTGACCTCACTGACCCCGTGAAAGGATCTTTCTCCACTGAAAGCCATTCAAATGCGGTTGTGTATTCGGATAAAATATTTGCTGAATGACTTCAAAGTACTTTCATTAATCAATTATCATATTTCTTTTTTTCTCCCTCAATAACTATTTATTTTAATTACAAAATAAATCACGGTTCATTTATTTATGATATCAACATTCCCAGCTTCTATCAATAACAAAGTTTGAAAACCAGGGGCTTTGTCATAATCTTAACATTTTTTATTCCCACCCTGAAATGTAAAATACAACTCTGTATTGTCATTTATTTGTACTGTGAATATTTATATATTATTATAAAAAATATATTTATTTATAATAATTTTTTTTATTACATTACATCGTTATGTTTTTGTACTCAATATAGTACTGAACTGTTAGATGTACTACTATTAATTAATCATTTTAATTATTTTTTTTGTTGTTGTTTGATCAAATCTTTTAGCATTTATTTATTTTTATTTTTTAACTAATTTTTCTCATTTTTAGTAGAAATATAAACATGAAAAATGGCAGTTAACGTTTCTATTATTATATAAATATATATATATATATTTATAATGATTATAAATATGTGTAAAATATTATTTGTATAACAAAAATAACATTTTTATTACATTACATTATTATGTTTTTGTACTCAATATAATACTGTACTGTTAGATATACTATCAGATGTATATATATCAAATTATAATTCATTTATTGTTTTAATCAAATGTTTTTTTTGTTTGATCAAATTTTTTAGCATTTTTTTATTTTTTAACTAATTTTTCTCATTTTTCATAGTAGACAAATAAATGTGATGAATGGTAGTTAACGTTTCTATTATTATTTAAAAAATTAAATACATATATTTATAATTATAAATATGTGGAAAATATTATTTGAAAAACATTTTTATTACATTACATTATTAGGTGTTTTGTACTCAGTATAGTACTGCACTGTTAGATGTATTATTAAATGTATGTATATGTATATATATATAATTTTAATTAATTTATTATTTTAATCAAATTAATTTTTTTGTTTGATCAAATCTATTAGCATTTCTAGCGTTTCTATTATTATAAAAAAAATAATATATTTATAATAATTATAAATGTGTGTAATATGTGTAAAATATTATTTAGAAAACATTTTTATTACATTATATTATTATGTTTTTGTACTCAATATAATACTGTACTGTTAACAGATGTACTATTAGATGTATATATATCAAATTATAACTAATTTATTATTTTAATCAAATGTGTTTTTTATTTGATCAATTTTTTTAGCATTTTTTTATTTTTATTTTTTGACAAATTTTTTCAAAATTTTAGTAGTAGAAAAATTAACGTGATGAATGGTAGTTAATGTAAAAAATTAAATAAACATATTTATAATTGTAAATATGTGGAAAATATTATTTGATAAACATTTTTATTACATTACATTATAAGGTGTTTTGTACTCAATATAGTACTGTACTGTTAGATGTACTATTAAATGTATAAATTATAATTCATTTATTATTTTAATAAAATTTATTTTTTTGTTTGATCAAATCTTTTAGCATTTATTTTTGTATTTTTTAACTAATTTTTCAAATTTATAATAGTAGAAAAATATATGTTAAGAATGACAGTTAACGTTTCTATTATAAAAATAATAGAAAGTATTATAAATAATAGAAATAATAGAAAGTATTAGGTTTTTTTGTACTAAATATAGTGGTGAACTGTTAGATGTACTATATATATATATATATATATATATATAATTTTAATCAAATGTATTTTTTGTTTGATCTCATGTTTAGCTTTTTTTTTTTTTTTTTTACAATTTTTTTCAACGAATTTTTCCAATTTTTGTAGTAGAAAAATAANACTGTTAGATGTACTATATATATATATATATATATATATATAATTTTAATCAAATGTATTTTTTGTTTGATCTCATGTTTAGCTTTTTTTTTTTTTTTACAATTTTTTTCAACGAATTTTTCCAATTTTTGTAGTAGAAAAATAAACAGGAAGAATGGTAGTTAATGTTTCTATTATAAAAAATGTATATATGTGTAAAATATTACTTGGAAAACATTTTTATTACATTACATTATTAGTATTTTATAGTACATATGTAATTTATTATTTTAATCACATGCATATTTAGATTGATCATTTTTTTTTAGCATATATTTATTTTTCCATTTGTTTTACTCATTTTTCTATTATTTCTATTATATTTCTATCTCGTGTCAGGCGAATTAACAATTTAATCATATCTTAATCATAGCTTTTCTTGTTAACACTTGGTAAATACGCAACACTGACCTCCAGCGTTACAGCAGCGACTGCGGCGAGAACACGCTGTGCGTTAATGACGTCATTTTAGTGCGCCTGCTTGCGCGCCTAGTAGAAAAATAAATGGGAAGAATGGTAGTTAACGTAAAAAGCGTAGTCATTAAGGGGGCGGGGCGTAGCGACGAGGAAGTGCTGTTAAATTACTTTGTTACGTTGTGTACGACTTGTGTTTTATATTACTGTTGTATTTTTTTAATGCACCAGAAATGGACCAAGTTTTGCAGTTTAGTTAGTCAGGAAACAATAAACATATCAACACGGTCAGGATGGACCGATCATAGTCGTATGTGTTTACTGGACATTATCTTTTTATAGGTTTACTGTAAATTATTTGATTAAATTATCTGAGCCTCCATGCGCCCCCTAGAGGCGGAACTGCTTTATGTCACATAGGAAATCATTCATAGAGTCATGTTCGAGTCTACTGCTTTGCACAGTTGGGCGTGTTAGCTGTTAGTTAGCATTTCTAAACAAAACAGTATTGTGCTTTCTTCGTACTCTTTCTACTGGACACTGAACGTACAGATTTATTTGTTATGCGGTCCCAATTTTGCTACGTTTATTTTACACTTTTTTTATCCAGTCCAGAGAATAACAACAGGCACGGAAACTTAGGAAATCAGACAGCTTGAGGCTCAAATGACTGGCACATTGCTTATTTTTAATATAGTATCTGAATTTCATAGTGTGTTTTTTGTCAGCGACATAACAATCTGACAGCAAATCTGTTCGTATCTTCTCATACACATCGCACATTTCTGAAAGCAGTAAGTAAAACCTGTTCTGTACATTCTTGAGATATCTGTCACTTTTTCTTTCAGTTTTTCATACGCTTTTTTAAGAAAAAAATGAACTGGTCTATTTTGTACATCTCATTAAATATGCAAATATTTTCCTCTTAATATTTAATGTAGAAAAGCATAATGATGTAATGATTGAATGGATGGATGCTTTTATGTTTTTTTATTTATTATTTACGTACTTTCTCTTCTAGTTGTGTATTATTATTATTATTATTATTATTATTATTATTATGTTTATATCAAATAAATAATATGATATAAACACCTATCATGTTATAAACTGCTATACATTACATTCATAGCCACAACTTAAAACAGCAAATGTGTGGGTTATTTACGTGTAGCATTTGATAACCTCTAATTTATTATTAAACTATTAGTTCTGAATATGAATGATCTGATATGAATGATATATCTCATATGAATGATCTTTCTCATACATGCAGTTCTTCAATTTGAGACATCTGATGTGATGTTCAGAGCACCTGTCACTAACATCTTCTTTTTAAGGTGCTGATCTGTAAACACCTCCACTGATGGATCCTGTTCCACATAACAAAGGTTCTACTCGATCAACAAGAGGAACACCAGAAACCAAAGTGAGAGATTGTTTATATTTCATTTCCTGAAGACATTCATGTCATTTAATGCCATTTAAAGAAACAGTTCACCTAAAAATTAAAATGTACTCACCCTTAGGCAATTTGAGATGTAGATGTGTTTCTGTATCTGAAATTTTGGAAACTTTCCAGGATTCTTCCAGGGGTTTTTAAGAAAGTTTCCAGAAATTTACCGGTACTTTCCCACCCCTTTGCAACCCTAATCTGAATAGTTTTGGAGAAATTTAGCATTTTATCACTTGCTCACCAATGGATCCTCTGCAATGAATGGGTGCCGTCAAAATGAGAGTGTTAGTTGCAATCCATTAAGATGTTTTTACCTTCAAACCATTGCTTTTGGCTAAATTATGAGTCCTCTGTCCATAATATGCACAGTGAAAAGGTCGTCCCATCTGAATCAGGAGAAAAATATGCACACTGTTTGCAGTGCAAACAGTCCAAAACCGTTCTAAGAAAATATCTCGGTTACATTAATTGATGGACTAGAGTTGTATGGATTGCTAGTGGATGCTTTTATCAGCTGTTTGGACTCTCATTCTGACGGCACCCATTTACTGCAGACGATCCATTGGTGAGTATTCCTTTAAGACGGTGTTCAGCACCTGTCAGGTCATCGTGTGTTGATCATTTGTTGTTTTTATCAGTGTGTACATGAATAGCTTCGTTCAGAGGTTAATAATCCACAGATATTCTTGAAGTTTGCCCACTTGATCTACGCAGTGTCGTCTTCTGTTTTGCTCATTTTTTAAATGTCACATGTGGGAGCTAGTGCTTTATTCGGATTCATACCGTCTCCCTAAAAGACCTTTGTGATCTCCAGAGAGAAAACAACAATACAAACCATAAGAGGAATCTGCAGGAGGTGCGGAGGAAGGGCAGAATGGATCGGAGCAAAGAGGAGGAGGAGATGAGCAATGAACTCCAAAACTTGGTAAACGCTTAATCATGGTCACTGCTTTCTCTTGAAGCTTGTCAAGAATTGTCTGTATTGTATTTCACAAAAAAATTTAAAGCAACATTCATTTTGCTCAATTCAAATAAAGCATTGTGTTTTTGTAAAACCATAAAGATTTTTGTCATTGCAACGATATTTTCCATGCAATTTATCCTCTTTCTTCTGCCCAGTTTCCCTCATTTCTTGCTATTTCATCAAGCTGGCATTACTGTACTTAACTACTGTAGATTGCAAGTTATGGAAGCATATGGGTCGCAAAATTCCTTTTGAAATGTAATATGCAAAATGGCAATGCGATATGTAACATGGTAATGTATTTCTGTATTTAAATTTACATTTTCCCATACTATATGTGCAGCATTTAGTACAAAATGAAAATTCAGTTATATCATTTACACTTGCTATTTCCTATGCTAGATTTAATATGTAAATTAAAACCATATTTTAATGCTTTATAAGTTGCAAAATAAACATGAAAATGTATGACAAAAAA
>JAHKKF010517066.1:1154-12237 GCA_019740295.1 Labeo calbasu | reverse complement strand
AAGTTTTGTAGCCCATCAAACATACGTACTCAGAACATGGGGTGTTTTCATCGGTAATGCCCTACAAAGGTGTCCTAAGTAGTCATCATTGTACGTCCATATGAGGGCTTTTGCTTATAAAGTAAATTTAAAATAACAAAAAAAAAACATTTGGTTAAAGAGAACCCACATACCTTTCCCTCAACTTCAATCATCATTCCATTCTCAGACTCTTTGATTTTGTAGATGTCAGAGAACATCTCATCCCCTGTGAAACAAAAAAAAATATATATATAAAATAAAATTGAGACAAAATAACATTAGAATTTCTGGTTACAATACTAGCCTAAAAATTATTGACTATGCTGACACAAAAAGGTAATTTCTCTTTTTTTTTTTTTAGGATCTTCAGCAATGGGGGTTTATTAACATATCCAATGAACAATGCACTGGAACAGCACTAAGAATCTCTTGTTTTCTCTGTAAATACTTGGTAACACTTTACAAGGTGTCATTTGTTAACATTTATTAATACATTAACATGAAAGAACAATGAACAATACAGTACACTATTTATTAATCTCTGTTAATGTTAGCTAATAAAAATATTCATTGTTAGTTCAAGAGCTTTTATGTTAAACACAACTTGGTGATTTTAATAAATAAATTCTGTAGAAGTACTGTTCATTCTTCATTCGTGTTAAGTAATGTTGTTAACTAATGAACCATATTGTAAAGTTACCAAAATTGTTAGTCATCTTTTTAACGTTTTTTCTTTTCCATTTATCACATGGACGCTTTAAAACGCATTTCTCGCAATTTCACTTGTAATCCCTATCAGCAGTGTTTACTGGAATGTTCTCAAAGCAAAATTAATAAATAAATGTAATGTTTAAAAATTAAAACGACGGAAAGCCTTAAGATATCCGTCAATGTGCCAGACGACGACTAATTTGGTCGTTTTTAACTCACGCAAAAAGCATGTTATATATAACAGACTAACTTAATATGTAAAGGGCCTGGGAAAAGCTGACTCAGTGAAGAGTAACGTGAACTGGCCCGACTAGTAACACGCCCTGTTTAGCGCTCATTTCATCATCTCACAACGATTTGTGAAATAAAAAACCTTGTGTTTTCATCATCGTCCTTTTCTGTCTTTAAAATAAAAATTCACCAAAAATATATTATTTTTTTTCAACACAAACAGTAATTTGAAAAGTATGGGCGTTAAAATAACTAACAGCACAACTTCTACCGAGCTCGAAACTAGCGAACCGGCGTTTTGACTCTGCTGCTAATTTAACACTCCCATTTACCAACAGATTAGCTTGAATATAACAGAACACTTTCACATCTTAAAGTAGCTTTGGCTTAAAATAATTCTCAATGGTAAGGTTGACAAAAAGTTATTTGAGAGCTCTCCAATGCTAAGCGCGCCTACACGATTTTGTAGCTTGGTTAGCCACTAAGCTAACTGTATTAAAAAAAAGTTAGGCCGCATTGAGTCGGGATAGACCACCGGCCCTTTAAAACAACTTAACAACATCTGACGCCAAAAATATCGGTAGAAACGTAACACTCTGGACTGCAACGTTGTGTTAGACGCTATTCTTACCGGTGATGATGTCCTTATAGATGATCATTTTGTTGGATTGTGTTTGGGGGTGTCAGGAGGCGAACAGCGCTGGCTGTGACCTGATCGTGGACTCAGCTGAAAAGGCCGGCGCGTGGATTGAGCATCTTATATATGCGCTGAAAAACACGGGCGCCCTCTAATGGTTTAATATGAAATCATCCACGCGTCTTGTGAGTTTCTTCAACTTCACCCTCCTCTCTTCCCACTTTTCCGAACAGGATAGCTATTTTAGATGCCTGATAATTAAATTGTGAAAGTGTTCAAACAGCTGTCAAGACATACTGGCTTTTCCTTATCACTTTTTTAAGGATCATTCCTCTAATGCAGTACTTTTATTTTATTATAAAGGGGGCTTTAGCATAATTTTACTTTTAGCATTTTAGCATAGTTTGTAGTGTTTATTTGGGATCCTACTGCTGTGTATGTGTTTGTATGCTTTTTTCCCCTCAGCTGTGGCTCGTTGAATTTAGTTTCATCCTATTGTTGATGACAGATTTTAAGAGGTTCTGTGTCAATGATTTATTGTGCAGGCTTACATTGTGTTCAACATAAACAAACTGGTGACATTTAAATAAATATTTGTATTGTTTGCACTTGCGTCACGATTTGGTCAGTTACCTGGATGCGCTGCCATATTGGCCATACTTTGATGTAAACAACAGCATGGATTGCATGGTTAATGTACTACTGAATAGTTTCTTCTGCTAATTTATGCTGTCTAAACCATGGGAAAAAATGTGTGGAAGCTGCGAAACGACTTAGTAAGCAGGAAAGGGTTTGATATTTTGAATCTAAAGTTAATAGGTGGTAAAGATACATACAAGCCATTTTAATTAATATATCAGCCTAATATTTCACTTACCTGACTGGAAATGATAAGAACAAACACAAATGTTTTCAAAATTCTTGTCCTGGAAATCCCGGTTCAGTTTGGCCAACAAGTGTCTTTTGTTCCTCAGACAGTTTTTTTGCACTCTTCTCGTTGATTTGTTACAACTTTTGTCAGTCTATAGTTCTTCAAATGTTTTTCCTGGTCCAACCAATTAGTCCAGCCCAAAACATGACAATACTTGACTATTTTCAGCTGCAATGATCAGCAAAATATGCCAGTTCCATTCGGTTCAGTGGCATTTGTTTACGTTCTGTGCCGCCAATATGGCCAACTGATGATGCATTGTGAAAATACTCTATTATTGTGCAGGCCTACATTTTGTTCAACAGTGAACAAACTGGTGACATTAAAATAAATAGTTTTATTCGTATGGAAGTGACTATGAATTCTCAGAAATAATAATCTCAATAATCTCTCAAAATAATGATCTAATTAGTCACATAGTACAGCCATTTTGTCTTTTGTTGGTCTTGTGAAGCGGTTTATTTCCAATACCCTCCTCATCTATTATAAAATGAATGCGTAATCATAGAAATCATGAATGCGTAAGCATCTTTTCTTGCATTTATGTTACAAGCAATGTCTTTATTTGGTATCTCAGAGGTGACTGAGGGTCTGACCCATGTCAGGTATGGAGTAACAGCGTTTACTCGTTTAGTCTGGCTTCCAGAAAGTAAATATGTATTTGTTTTGCAATTATTCATCTGAATCATTATATAATCAATTGCTTTATTTTATAGAAAAGGAGTTATCGGTTTGAATTTTGTTATTATTCATTTTATTAATTCATGATTGGTTCTCATGATAGCCGTATGAGACATTTTAAAACCAATTCACTACATGTATCCACTAACCCTTACAATAGTTGCTCATGAATGGAATTTAATGTCTCTAAGATACTGTCTTTAAGAACAGAACATCAAGTTTGGATGTGTTTAAATCATCTGTGCTGTTAACGTATCAGAACCTGTAGAAATTACGTCAACAGATCATCCATATGACTATAGTGTTTTTGCATGTACTCTAAGTTAATTAGAGGCTGGCTCCTCTTACTAATTTTCTACGGCCTTTGGAAGTATGGGAAAATCTGTCTTCAGTAAACTCTCTGTTAACTGATTGGGGTTTATCTGCAATTCCCCTACAGCTGGATGAATGAGGACAGAAGACTTTAATTTCTTTAGTTACATAGAACTGAAGTTAATCATGTCTAAGACAAGCTATGAGTCAGGTATACTTTTGGTAGAGTACATAACAGGTATCCTTAACTAAAAATAGCAATTATTTTACCCTACCCATGGGGGCGCCCCCTTGGTACAAATTAAGTTTTTTGTTAAAAATCTAATGACATTAAAACTCTGGACATTTTTCATACTTTGTTTATAATTTATACTGTCACTAAAACTATGATAACTTTCCTGAACAAAATTACACAGTCCTTAAGGGGGGTGTTTTCCCCCACTCTACCCTAATATTTGGCCATCAATTTCTAGTTTTTAATTCGATCATTCTCCAGGGAGTAAAATCACTACTGGAAGGAAAACAACAGCACAAAGTAGAAACTCATCTATGTGAAGCTAGTAAGTTCTTTATGATGATTTCAAAGCATCTTGTTGTTGTTGTTTTTCTTTTTCTTTTCTTTTTTGTCTTTTTTCTTCTCTTTTCCTATTTATTATATATGTGTTCAACAAACATATAAGTATGTAGAACATCATTATGCATCACCCAACATATGATTATGGGAATCATATGAAAACAATTAAATATTTTGTTGTAATGGCACAAAATTTAAAATTATGAAAAAGTGGCCACCATTGGACATCTTGGCACAGTCATCTGACCTTTCCAGAGCATTTTATCTAAAGACCAAATTAATCCTGATACTTTTGTTTTGGGGGAGAAAAGAATGCCATACTTTAACTAAACTGGCAAAACATGTCACAATATAGCAGCAGTTACACTGCAGTGAGAGTGAATTATTCCAGTTTTGGGTTTAGGTATTGATGACTAATGAAATAATAAAAAATAAAATTAATAAATAACAAAATAACAGGAACATAAATTACAATGAAAAATTGACAACAGACAGTATGCTCTTCACAGTAATCTGACCTCACCTTCATCAAGTCAATCTGGGATTATATGAAGAAAAAAGAAAAAAACGGAGACAGAATAAATCCAGAAGAATCATGGCAACGTCTCCAAGATGCTTGAAGAAACCTACCTGGAATGCAACAGTATTGTGAAAAGTTGTAGGCACTTGTGTAAAAATTCTGTAAAGTAACTTTGCTTTCAAACATAATTTCATGAATGGATTTTATTTATTTAATGTTTATTGTTTAGACTATCCACTTTCTTCTTAAATACGGAAGTAAGCCTATGGGCGAAACTTCCAGTTCATTTCCAGGGAAATAAAGAGAAGAATAACAACATAAAGTAAACAGTAAAACTGTTTGCACTACAAACCAATGTGTTCATAATTAAGATAATGCATTAAAATAATATGGTAAGACACACCAAATTTGGAATATCAAGCAGCAAAACAAACTGTTTTGTACAGCTAAAAATAGCTGGATGCTAATGACCAGACCCATAAAATGTACAAATTGCTACGCACGCTCTTATGATAAAAATTAAAAAAGGGGCTCAGTGTTTTGTAGTATTAGTTGGCCTTTCCCACTTGAAATATACAGTACAGACGATTTAAAAAGCTGCATGACATTATCAAAATACGTAAACAAGCTCTTTCTCATCTAGCATGGCTAACTTGTTTTTCGGCCTGTTATGTGCCCGAGCATTACCAAAGTATATTTCTAAACAGGTACATTCCTCAAAGTACGTTTTTTTTAATTGGGTCAGGCTGGCATTTTATCAAAAGTGTTTATGTAGACATTGACTACAAAAGGCTCACACCACTAGATGTCGCTGTTTACCCGGTCTAGTAATTGCACGCTTCCAGACACTGAACGTCACCGGGCCTTTCTAAAAACTGATTGCTATGCTTCCCACGACTGCATGCCCAAACTTCCTCACTTCCACTTCCATTCGTATCCCGAATCTCACACATGCCAGAATAACGCTTAGCCACTGGATTTCCCAACACTTGTGTTTTTACAATACGAATGAATGCAGCAATGCATTGGAAGGTGAGTCGCTTATTCAAGATTGTTATATTTAGAAAAAAAACTAGTTTGTTAATGAAGGCAAAATCAAAGCAGACGTTTAAGTTTTTCCAACCATTTAATTTCTTCTTAAATTACAGAAATAATAATCCATATCTTCTTAGTCGACTAATTTCAAATGTTTCTAGTTAACGTAACCTGATGTGCATGCTACACAGGTTGTTTTATGTCTATGTATCGTGTTCATTCTTTTCTAAATTACATATTACTACTAGTAATAGAACTTTGAGTGATTTCTCTATTGTAGTAAAGGAGTTGGAAATATTGAATCTTGAGTAAAATTGTCTATATCGTATTTTGCGAAGACTGCTAATTCTGAAAGTTACTCATTAATCTACAGATTAACAAGAATAATTACGTATTATATTGCTTAGCAGATCATGATTTACAGACATTCAAATCATTACACCTAAAATAAAACGTTTATTTATATATTTGTATAATATGCATGTCATTTACATAAACTACGGATTTGTTTAGCACATTAAAACATGGTTTATAAAATGTAACCATGACTCAAATTAATTTGTGTAGAATTTAAAGCCTTTTTTGTGGGTTGTGGACAACAATATATATATATAAAAAGGCCCAACCATGGTCTTTCATCTGAGGTCAGTAGGGGCGTGTGGCTGCCTGGAAGTATTTGCCATGTGGCCCTCAAATCATCTGCTAGAACCACTCTTTCTGTGGATTTACTGGCAGAGTTAAGCCACAAGTGCTTTTAATCATATAGCTTGTGTAAAGGGCAAGGGAAGCTATTTCCTCAAGCTGATGTTAGTCTAGACAATAAAGTGTGAGTTTGATGGTACCTAAACTGTTGTTAAACTGCCAGAAAGGTAATAAACCTTGACAGGATGCAGGTGGTTGAAGATTTTGCTTTTCATGCCATAAATAAACCTGGCAAATAACAATCACATTTCCAAACAATCCCAAAATGCTGAATCGTACTGTTACCACTAAGATTGCCATGAATAGTGCATTGAACCCTCAAATGCCAAAATAGACCAGACGTGAAGGACAAATATTTTCCTTAAAGTCTGATTTGAATCTGAGCTGCATGCTACCACATAGAAATGTATCTTTCAATAGCACACCAGAACAAAAACTACTGATTTGTTTGATATTAGAAGTAATTTTATTAATATCTTTTTTATTACAAAGCAATGGCTGTTGAGGAGCTGAACTGATGTTGTGTGGACTGTCCTCTCTTTGCAAATCTGTGGCTGTAAGTAACTTGAATTCTTTGACTTTGTTAGCGCCATATATTTTTTAGACGTTTCACACAATGCAGCAGTGTTCATTAGGGCGGTTCTGCCTTGGTTACCCATTGCAATGAGCTATGCCGTTGTGAAACTTGTTTATTTAGAGTCTGCTTTAATGCACATGACTAATAACAGACAGCATTCTGGAAATCTGTTTGGTGAAACACTATTTGTCTAACTTGAATGTTTGTTTGGCCCATTAACTGACCAACACTTTAAATCATTTTGCAGGTCAAGATGTGTGGGTCTGTATCTGCAATATCTCTGCAAGTGTGGGTGACACTGATGTTGCTGTCTCGACTACAAGGTGCCAGTTTGGTTTCCTTTCTGAGTGCTAGAATATCTAAGATCTAGAACAAAATGTGGGTCAATGACATATAAGAGTGACCATGATAAAGCAAAGAACAAATCTTAAAATACAACTAGCAGATGGTTCTTAGAAATGTATTCTTTGTGTTCATGTTAGGTTTATGTGGTAGAGATAAACTAAGTGGCTACATTAGTGTAACCATTAAATGTAATTACGTGTTTAACATGTTCACAATTCTAAGGAAGTAGTTAGAATTGCAAGATATAAACTGCAAGAATCTGCCAGAATTCTTCTTACAAGAATTTTTTCCTCACAATTGACTCTTCGCAAAAACCCGCCCTCCTTAGTTTCTGTTGCTATGTCCGACAAACAATGTCACTCTCACACTACACATCAGGTTCTCACGCAGTGAAAAATACGTCGCGAACAAAGAGGAAACTGGCAACACGCCAACAGACGAGACAGAGCAGGTTACTTCTGGTATGAATCAAGGTCTCAGCTTTAAAATGTAAAATAGAAGTTAATCTAATCTAATCTAATTCTGTTTGATTTGTCTGTCGGACAGAATGGTGGATTCTGTGTTATATGATTGGTCAGATCGCCTGTCAGTCAAGCTGTTTACGATGGGTCAATTCTGAGTCTGCATTTCCCAATTCTGAGGCTAAATCTTGCAATTCTTTGACTGTTTTCTTTGAAATCTGAGTTTACATTTCTCACATTTCTGCTTTCCACCACAGAATAAAAATAAAATAGTTGAATTTGTGAGAAAAAAAGCCAGAATTGTGACATATAAACAATAAATTGCAAGAAAAAAAGCTGCAATTGATTATTATCTATTATTATTATTTATTTATTTTATCATGTGGTGCAAACAAGTTTCCATATCTGCATTATGACATAAATTTACTGTTTTATGTTTTTTCTGCATATTGGTTGTGCCACATGACTTTTATTAAGCAGATGAAAAGTTTATAAATAAACTATTAATAAACTATTAATTAAAAAAAATAATAAGCAGTGAAGCATTTTTGTAAAAAAAAAAAAAAAAAAGGTTAAGCTAAATTTCCTTTTTTTTCCTTCCAAGAATTTTAATGTGTTAATAATTTTTGTTTTTCTGATATCTTTATTTTCTTATATTATGATATCAGGACAGTTTTACCACTCTGACATTTTATACTTTATGCCACACTTCTTTTATTAGACAGGCAAAAGTTTATTAATAAAAAAATAAGCAGTGAAAAAATCTAATAAATAAAGATTAAAAAATTAAATATGACAAACTACTTTTTTCCGTGTTTTTTTCAGATATTTTTATTTTCCGATATTATAATATATCAGAAGAGTTGTACCACTCATTTTATACTTTATACCACATGACATTTATTAGGCAGACAAAAGTTTATTAATAAAGTAATATTAATAAACAGTGAAGCATTTTTGTTTTAAAAAAAATCTAATAAATAAAATTAGAAAGAAAAGATTATGCCAAACTACTTTTTTTTATTGTCTGATATTGTCAGGACAGTTGTACCACTCTGACATTTTATAGTTTATGCCACGTGACTTTTATTAGGCAAAAGTTTATTAATAAACTGATAATAAAATATGAATAAAAATATTAATAAGCAGTTTTTTGTTTAAAAAATCTATTAAATAAAGATTAGAAGTAAAAGACTATGACAAACTACTTTTTATTCTTTTGAAGAATTTCAGTGTTTTATTAAGGCTTTTTTTCCTGATATTTTCAGGACAGTTGTACCACTCTGACATTTTAAACTTTCTGCCCCCTAAAAATAACTAAATAAAGTTGAATTAAAATTTTAACAAATGGTCATCATAGAAGAGTTGGATGTATCTGATGATTTTAATCAGTTTTGTCAATGTGTTCTAGGTAAGGTACTTGCACCATCTCATCTGCAGGCGATGGCTGGACTTCCCTTTATGCTGGCCTGCAATATTACAATGGAGAGAGGAGAAGTTTTAAAACAAGTACTATGGAAAGACATGACAAATAAAACTATACTACACTATCAGCCTGATGGGTATGTCACCAAAACGGACGGAGTAGAGCTTTCACAGCAAACCGCAGATCAACAAGCTCACACCAGCGTCATCACCATCAGAAGAGCCGCGCCAGCCAACGAGGGCTGCTACCAGTGTCTTTTTGATGTGTACCCAACCGGGCAACAGAGAGGAAGGACGTGTCTTTCACTCACGGGTGAGGCTTGGTAATCACTTTCAGACTTTCTGTAAATATCCACAGCAGGTTTCTGTGCTCTTGATATATTCCCCACTGATGATATGATTGATATCATGTAGCATAGGAAATGCTGTTTACTAGAGCTGCACTAAGATGGTTTCATGATGAATGGCTGTTATTTGTGGTTATTACAATGCGTTCACAATACATTGACGTTTGGTTATAAATAGTGCTCAAACAGGAAGTGGTGAGAACCACCTTCTTCCCTGGCCTCTTTTACCTAAAAACTGACAACAATCCATCACAACCACAAGACTCTACATCAGATAAAAACTGCCATTGCGTGTGTGATAAGTTTCATTTTAGGCCAGATTTACTAACAGTTTTTTCGTCTTTTGGCGTTAAAATAGTACCGTCAGGGTTTACTAAAGATGCGCAGTGAAGAATTAACACTTGAAAAGGTGTTGACACAGTTGGTTTTGCACCTGAACTTATTGTAGGAGTTTCCTGTTCAGACTCAAAATTTCTGGGAAGAGTATTAAAATGAATCACACTACGTGATTTAGTAACATTTGTGCTAGTCAAATTACTGGTATTTTGCGTCATTATTTAACACTCAAAAAAGCATGTCTAATCTGGCTGCATCTGTGTTATTTAATGTGAGCATTGTCAGTAAGTCACACGCAGAATTTTCCCCTCCCATCGGTGCTTTTATGGAATTACGCTCTAATGCTAATTTGCCCTATTTAGTATATCTGGCCTTAAGTGAGTATAGGTTACAACTTAAGGCAATGAACGCTAGTGCTAGTTACTTTATAGTGTCATGCATTTTCCAAATATTGACCTGAAGGGTTCACCCAAAAATGATAATTCTGTCATCATTTACTCACTTTCATGTCTTTCCAAACTTATGACTTTCTGACTTCTTTGGAGCTTAAATGATGATATTTTGAGAAATGTCTCAGTGTTTTTTCTCTCGTGAAATCTCTTCTCTTTTCTTTTTGTTTTCCTTTTAAGCAATGGTGGAAATGATAGACAATAAAACAGTTGTGAGCGGACAGACTGTTACTCTTTCGTGCAAGTATATTCTCAGTAAGCAAGTCCGGCAGGTTTTATGGAAAAAAACAGCTGAGCAAGGAGACACGGCCACTGTTGCTTCTTATGTCAGTAATGACAGGCCCATCATTGAGACTCCTTTCAAGGATCGGATCACTCTAAATCCATCATTTGGGCAAAGCAAGCTCTCCATACACCAGGCTCAGACAGAGGATGAGGGCTGTTACACCTGCGAGTTCCACACGTATCCAGATGGCATTAAGAGCAATACAGCTTGTTTGTCTGTTTATGGTAAGTTTGAATGGCATTCATAGACATGTTTATTTGCTTTAAAATTAAGGATATGCATTTGGATGGTCTTGCCATAAAGCAGGGATGCTTATAATGAACTTTAAATCCATGATTATTTGGAATAGGTTTGGAATAAATTATTTTATTTCTGTGTAAGGGTCAATGAAAGGACACATTTAGGTTGCACTTTATTTTACAGTATGTGTACTGAAGAAAGTTTTGGTAATATGAGGTTAAGTTTAGGGGTAGGTTCAGGGTTAGTACCTAGTTATTACCTT
>JAHKKF010517065.1:8607-33300 GCA_019740295.1 Labeo calbasu | reverse complement strand
TGTTCTCCGTCTCTTCACAGCTCCCGATTCCCGCCGAATCTCATTTAAAACGCTTTGCTGTCAGAGCGGTTAAACGCGAGTGTCAGTCCGTGCGCGCACCTGCTGCTTTACGTTCGGCTCGTGTCAAACTCGTTAAAGCGCCCGGAGATGAGCAGAAATGATCTTTAGGCTTCAAACCATCATTAATTCAAATAGAACGTCAAGTTGAATATTCCTCGCCTTTTCCAAGTCGCAATGATTGACGAGCGGGTTAATTCAAACAGAAGCGATGAAAGCAATGGTGGTACAGGTGTGTGTTTTAAGCCTTCAACCCCGGTTGGAGATCTCGTGGGGAAGCTGAGATCTTTTGGTGTGTCAATCAAAGTATACCAATCCTAAGCGTAACGTCCTTTGAGGCCTAACCTAGAAAAGAGACGTCTATAGTGTTCCGCGGATCGTTAAGCAGGTCTGGAAAAAAAAGATTTGTAGTCTATACTCCCTGATACACTCTCGCAAGAACTATTACAATAAATTTCCAGAGCTCGAGAGTTTTGTCTTAAAGTCAACATCAAATCAAAACTAGTAAGTTTTGCGGTTAACGATTCATCAATCTATATTAATCCAAACAGGGAAAATAGTCTTTTAATCTTCAATATCGAATGTATAATATGTTTCGCTATATTTTTTCATAAATACAAACTTTCTGAAATATTGCCAATAGTTTACATAATGATTTAATACCGTTAATGTTATAAAAACATATGGTAATAACAATTCATTTGTAAGTCGATACATTCCCAATTTGGATAACGCGTTACTTTCACTGTCATGATTCCAAGGTTCATTCAGAAGAACGTGGCATTGCGTAAGTAGCCTAAAATGAGTTGCAAATTTAGTTTATGTTGACTTTAAAAGTTTGAAATTTTTACAACATACAATTTAATATGCCCTTTTTAATCTTTTAAGCTGCAAGTGAAGTGTTTAATAACAATGTACAAATTATAGTTGGTAAGTCTCAGCAGATTCAAATTGCCGACATTTACACTTTTTGCTGCTCTGTAGACACTGATTTCACAGAATACATTCCGTGTTATGAAATTTGCTGCTTGCATGCTTAGTCTATGTCTGTTTGTCATGTTGCTCTGTGTGTGTGTGTGTGTGTGTGTGTGTGTGTGTGTGTGTGTGTGTGTTTGAGAGAGACGCTGTGTGGTTACTGAGTTTGACAGTATGCTTTTACGAGTGAAATGTACCAGCATTGGCACGACACTATGTAAACTAGTTAACTTAAATGACAATTAGACTAGCTCATCATAGCTTAGTGAAAATATTTAAGGCATTTGATGATTTGAAAATATTATTTATGATATTTGGTGTAAACGCATATTTGTTCCTTCCTATGGCCTTAAACTCCATTATAATTTCCTTTGATGTGTATTTGTTTCTTATTGTGTTTGTATCTAGCCAACTTAACCTGAACAAGATGACAAAAGAAAACTATTTTTTTAAGGTTTTGGGTTTATTTAAACAGCTTCACCCCTGAACTGATTGTTTTATGTCTTAGGGCTTTTTTAAATGTCTGATATCATTTAAATTAAATAAAAGCTCATTTGAATTCACAAGATATCTTAATGTGTTTCTTTTGTTGAATGAACACAAAGAGACACAAGATGTTATTTCTTTCAAGTTTTACTTCCGTCAGTCAAGAAGAAACACTTGTAATTCATTTTCTCACTTCAAATTCAAATTTTACATGGTTGCCCATTGGATTTTATTCAAGTGTTTACATACTTGCAAGGACGGCATAGTGATGCATGAAGACTGCCAAAGGAGAATGGCAGATAAGTAGCAAGGTTTTTACGTGTTGCTCACAGCTGCATTTCCTTTTGTCTATTTCCACTGGCCCTTCTCATAGTCCCATTTGGCTGAGAAACCCTCAATGGGACTCACCCGCATGTCCAGCATCCTCTGCACCTGCATAGCCTGCCATTCGTCATCAAGGGTACGAGGATGAGGGGGATACACTGAGAGAGAGAGAGAGAGAGAGAGAGGGAGCACAAACAATTCATCTATATTAATTTAGACATCATAAATCACTGAACTGAAAATCATAAATGTAAGATGGTCCCTTACCATAGTACCTTTGCCAGAGAACAACCAAACCAGTGAACCCAATAAAGAAAAAGATGCCGCCCATCACCGTTTTCCACTCACCAGTTGGTTTCTTCATCTCAGCGTATGTCTCATTAAACGTAATCCTGTACACTAAATGATCAGAGTGAATATTCTGTTATTAATTGCTCACCCTCATTTTGTATCAAACCTATAAGACCTTCGTTCATCTTTGGAAGAACTTAACAAATTAAGATATTTTTGATCTGAGAGCTTTCTGACCCTGCATAGACAGCAATGCAACTGACATGTTCAAGGCCCAGAAAGGTTGTAAGGACATCGATAAAATAGTCCATGTGACTACAGTTCAACCGTAATGTTATGTAGCTTCGAGAATACGTTTCGTTCGCAAAGAAAACAAAAAATAACTTTATTTAACAATTTCTTCTGTTCTGGGCCCTAAACGTGTCAGTTGCATTGCTGTCTATGCAGGGTCAGAAAGCTCTCGGATTTCATCAAAAATATCTTAATTTGTGTTCTACAGATGAAAGGTTTTACGCGTTTGGAACAACATGAGTGTGAGTAATTAATGACAGAACTTTCATTCACACAAAGGAGCAGTAGCAGGACTAACAGGCAAGTTTCTCCTCTTTGGAGAGGCTGTTCCAGGGGCCTTTCTCCTTCTGCTTCAGGCTCTTGTCTTCAGCACTGAGGGTGTCTTTGTATGGTCTGTCAGGCAGAGGAGTGTCCAGACGGTCCCAGTACAGGGGTACAGACATGTCTGCCTGTTCTGTCACCCCACCTGTGAAAACAGGAGGAAATGATCAGCTGACTAATGCGAGAAAAATACAAGCGTGGAGTAGAAAATGCAGGAACACGAGGAAGGACAGGCGATTATATATTACATCATGATATGAGTAATTTTATTTTGTGATAACAATATATATCACAATATAGTTATTTTTGCTTTAAAAGGGGTCATCGGATGCCCATTTTCCATATGTTGATATAATTCTTTACGGTTTTAATGAAAAGTCTATAATATACTTTGGTTAAAAATTCTCAATGGTTGTGTAAAACAACACCCTTTTTACCTTGTCAAAATCAGCTCTGCAAAAATCATCCCATTTTGATGCAATTGCTCCTTTAAATGCAAATGAGCTCTGCTTGCCCTGCTCCTTCTCTTCTCTCTGTGGAGTGACGAGCCTGTTTACTTTAGCCGCATTTAGCCACGTTTACCCGCTAAACTTGCTAACTAGCACATTATTAGAAAAGGCGATCACAAAGATTCATAAAAAAAACCCTTATACTCACTTCTGCCGTAGGTGAAGCTGGATCACGAATGATTTGCACAAACATAGACGGATATATGTAGATCGGGAGGCGCATTCCATTCACAAACAAATGTAATCCACTGCATCTTCAGCGGCTCAGATGTCGTGAGTAAATGACGACCATTATGTTCATTATTACATCCAGCAACACAACACCTCAATTGCTCAGTTGGAGATATTCTTGTCTAATCCCTGCTCCGGCATCGAAACAATGGAGGTCGGACTGAGACAGCTGATTTGAGGTAAGACGCTCATGTCAATCAACTATCGTGGGGTGGCCTCTGTCGGTTTCATTAAAAACCACTGCATGGATTTTTATCATTATAGGGTAGATTTGTACATACATTGCCAACACACATTAATGTTTAAACAACATGAAAAAGCTTAGCATCTGATGACCCCTTTAAATAATTTTCATATCAAATTTCATAGTTCTTGTCACCAGTGTCAACATCACAAAAAACTATTACTAGCCTAAATTAAAATTAATTTTGAAAATTGGCAGTTTATATACTTTTTAACCTCAAATGCTCATCTTGTGAACTCTGCGTGAACTAGGGTAGGTCGAAAAACTCCCATCTTATTTTCTCCTCCAACTTCAAAATCGTCCTACATCGCTGCAAAAGTACCGACCCAGTATTTACAAAGTGAACATGCAAAGAAGATCAAACACCCTTTACAAAAAAAGGTAAAACAGCAATGTAGGACGATTTTGAAGTTGGAGAAGAAAATGAGAAGGAAGTTCTTGTCTTGAACCGGAATACACAGAGGTCATGCAGAGCTAGACAAGACGAGCATTTGAGGTTAAAATGTATATAAATTGTCTTTTTTTAAAAAAAATAAATAAACAACCAATCGTTTTGCTAGATAAGACCCTTCTTCCTCAGCTGGGATCATTTAGAGCCCTTTGAAGCTGCATTGAAACTGCATTTTGGAAGTTCAAATTGCAGGCACCATGGAAGTCCATGTCAATCTTGGATGACAAGGGGGTGAGTAATTTATCTGTAAACTTTTGTTCTGGAAATGAACTTCTCCTTTAAGACCTAAATAACTGCGTTTATGAGGATACTTGGAAAGACTGGAATTTTGACACAAAAGTGTGTGTATTTTACCCGTTCAAGGCCTATGAAGTGACAAAAATATATTTTTTCAATTCTATGATCACCGTCTTCACGTGCACACGCCTCACTGACCAATGTTGCAACGACAGCACTCAGAAACAGTCTCTGAGGCAGCTGACGTATCTCGCGAAATGAGTTCTCTTCGCGTTTAAAATCACGAAGTGATAATTTAAATGTTTTTTTAAATAGCAATGCTTAAAAATGTGTGCAAACGATAAGTTTTCATGACCATGTAGCACAGCAACGTCACGTCAGCGTGTAACCGTGCTAGAGACGATAGTCCATAATCTCTACCGGTTGACAATGTTCTACCGGTTAATTGTATCTACCAGTATCACCCACCTCTACGAGGAACAAAAAATTGGTGTAATTTTATAGAACCATATGGACCTTCCTCACATTTCCGGGTTTCTCATAGCGGAAGTCGTCATAGTTGGGTAAAATCTGAGAGCAGTGAATGGGAGAGCACCACAAATATATTTTTTTGCATTCCCATTTGCTAAAATAGCAAAAGGAAAACTAAACAATAGTGTTTTCACGACTTTAAATCAAAGGGAAAAAAAATAAGAGAGACTGATATCGCAGTCAGAAGAGAGAACAATGTCAAATTTACTCTCCCTCCCATAGACGCGACATTAGAAACACCCTCGCATAGCGTTAACTAGTTTTTTTGTAGCTTGATGAAAAGGTGATAAAATACAAAGTATAGTATTAAAAATTTACATACATATTTTTAAAAATTAAAATATAAAACATTTTAAAGGATTTATGATGATGATGACCGTTGAAACGCGTCATCACATGCTTGTGAAAAGGGTCCACTGATATAACCCTGATGTAATGCCCACTCATTATATATATATATATATATATATTTTATTTATTGTATTCTGTTCTTTAACAGAATATTTAACATTACCATGCCCATGACTGCCCATCTTGACACTGCTGGAGCTGAATGCAGCCACTCCCCGTCTGGAAAAAATTCCCGCCACACGTCCAGCTGTCAAGTGCAGCATCTGATCCACAAAAGAAAATGAAAACACACTCAAAACCTCTCGGAAACACCTGGCAGACTGAGGTTAAATATAACACAAATATTTGTGCAAATACATTTTAACTTCAATGTGATCAACATGGAACCTGCAATGTTTTCAAAGCCAAATCGAACACCAGCTTAATGTAAGTACCTCCATATGCTTGTGTATTACATTCTAGTGTTGTTTAGCACCAAACGACTATTAAGACCCAGCGTAAAAGGGAAAGCCTTGAGTTTAGGACTTTTTGCCATTTTACTATGCAAGTATACATAAAAGCTGTGATGCTTTAGCTCTTTCTTCAGTTCTGGATCAAATCCAAATCCCTACTTGCTCAGTTTGGTCACATAATCATCTTTTGCTGTTAATTACAGGAAGTCTCCACCATCCACAGCTTCAAGATAAACATTCTGTGTCTATGGTGCACAGATCTGGGAAATCTGGTGTTTAGTTAAAAACATACTCCTTCAAACATATTATTTATTGAATTATTTTTTTATTTTTTTAGATTCCAAATACCAAATGGACATTTGCTGTCATAAAATATTCTTTATTCATCTGTGCAAAGCTGAAACTTCATGCATGCTCCATGTGCATCAGGAGAGAGACAAAAATACTGTTATTAAAATGGACAAAATTGGCAAAAGCCCAAACCAAGAGCTCACAATGACCCCTTTACACTCTCCAACAAATTAACAAATGATTTATAATAGTAAAGTATATAAAACAGGTATTTTCATATGGCTATAGCTCTGCACAATGTTATTTTTATTTACTTTATTTGAAGACGAGCTTCTACTGTAAAAATACGGACAGCATAATCATGTGCAACAGTGAGTAAAAGCAAAGAGGTCATTATGTAAATGCATTAAACTCATGCATATGCGTATCAGTTTTGCGACGTGTCGAATGTTGGCCTACTCATCCATTTCTTTCCAAAAGCATAAAAATAGCTCTGTAGCTCTTTCTCTTGCTGCAGAATTGCATCTTTAAAACTATTTATGAAAGTTTTTTCATAGTTAAATGCACTTTTTAAGTGCACAGATGCATTTTCTTTCCCTGCTTTTCAGTCCTTGCTTACTATTATTCTCCCCCCTGCTGCTTCTAGAAAGTTCCCTCATCGTACTCACAGTTTTCCTGAGAGACAAGACGATAAGGATGACAAAATCACAAAAAAGAAAATACTAAAACAAAAAGTGCAAACTGGCTTCGTTTTATGCGTATGTCCCTACTTGGGCTGTTGGCACTAACTGACCCTGAAAACACAGGGGTGGGTGGAGAAAGGAAAGAGAGAGAGATAGAGCTAGTGGGCGGTGTTGGCTTTAGTTGGGATTTTAAACTGTGAGAGACTGTGCAAGTAAACATCTGAGATAGTCATGTGACTTCACTGCTCACTGGGACGTCTGTGCTAAGGTTTAACTCTTCACATATCAAAAGCTTAGTGCTTGTTTTGTTCTTTTTCACTTCTTTCTCATATTTAGTTTTGATCCCATGCAGACTTGTTTTTGAATCTGCAGATCTTTTTATTTATGATTGCAGTTCTTGGAAGCAAACTTTCAGAGAATACAGGAAATGGAAGCGGTCATAAAGAATACACCAGAAAAAAAGGGGTAAAAGAGGAGGGGGAGAAAGAGGCGGGGAGTTTATCTGGATCTTGTCCAGTTCTGATCTGGGTTTAGCCCAGTGCAACCTGAACTTAAGTCTGCTTCAGAAGTCTGGCAGCGAGTCTGCTTGTGCCAATGTTTCACCGCTCAACTGAATGTGAAAGACAAAGAAATATTAAGGAATACTCAGTGTTACAGGTCAAATAAGGACAAGCCTGCTGTGAAATAATCCAGCTGCTCCAGCACAAAGTGTCAGATATATCTAAAGAAATAACAGACAATCATACAAGTCTTTTTTTAAATTCTCAGTTAAGTAAGTGTTTTAGAAAACTGAGAAATTTCTCAACAGTAACTGTAGGTGTCATGCTTTTCTTTTTTATGAACATTTTTGTTGCCATGATTTCATATCTCAGTGCCTTGAAGGAATGTTAAATACAAGTTAATCTCTATCAGCATCATCTTTCACTTGCTTCTTAGTATCAAAAAAAAACAACAACTAAATTTGTACAAAAGAGAAAACAATGAAGTTCTCTGGGGCAGAATTAATATTGAAATACTCACTGTTTTTAAGTATACCACAAGACTAGAAGGATCACTTTCAACTCTTGATTATTTAATGTCAGTAAACATTGAAACTTTTGTTACACGCAAGAATAAAATGGACGTGATGAAAGTGCACTCTTAAATATGTTAATTTAAATTATTAAAAACCTATTAAGTTAAATATTTGATTGCATATCATGCTGTATTTCTATATTAGAAATATATAAAAGAATATTAAAAAGAACACTTATGTAACAAAAAGTAACCCAAAACTAGTTCCCAAAGAATCATCTCTTTTCATTACTTACTGTAGAAAAATAACTAAAACTGCAACAGAAATAAAATTAATAAACCACTACCACTAAAGTTTTTGAACAGTAAGATTTTTAATGTCTTTTTTAAAAGTCTCTTCTGCTTACCAAACCTGCATTTATTTGATCTAATAACAGTAATATTGTAAAATATTTTTACTATTTAAAATAACTGATTGAATATATTTTAAAATTATTTTTTTTCCTGTGATTTCAAAGCTGAATTTTCACATGATCCTTCAGAAATCATTCTAATATTCTGATTTGACTCCAAGCAATTGAATGGTATATTGTCAATGCTACAAAAGCTTTTATTTCAGATAAATACTGATCTTTGGATCTTCCTATTCATCAAAGAATCCTGAAAATATTTTCTCAACTGTGTTATTATTATTAATAAATGTTTCTTGAACAGCAAATCCGCTTATTAGAATGATTTCTGTTCATGTAACACTGAAGACATGATTAATGATGCTGAAAATTCGGATTTGTTCATAGCAATAAATTATATTCTAAAATATTTTCAGATGGAAAGCAGTTATTTTAAATAGTAAAAATATTTTACAGTATTACTGCTTTTACTGTATTTTGGATCAAAAAAATGCAGGCTTGGTGAGCAGAAGAGACTTCTGACAAAAAAAATTAACTGGTAGTATATATATAAAAAACTATAAATAGTAAAAAACTAAAAATAGTAAAAATGATTTAAAAACACAAAAATCACTAGAATTCCAACTTCTAAAAATAAAAAACCCTTTTCAAAATATTAATGTAAACTCAGTGGCACTAACCCTACAAGGAATGACAGTACACTTAAGAAATAAGTATATTACGCCACATTAAGTTGTATTCAACCATTCTGCGTTAGTTACAGGAACCTGAAGCGTAGCCTACATTCACACATTAACTCTTATGTACCCAGAATGACCTGTTCAATTGCTTATCTCTTCCCATAAGCGTTTGTGTATACAACTGAATTTTATCTGTTTTCATCAGCCATTCAATCATGCTGAAACAGGGCTAGGTGTGTGGATGACAACACCTTGAATATGAGCTGTCACTGTCACTTTTTTCCTCAAACCAACAACAACAAAATTGCAGGACAAGTTGGAACAGTTTTCTTTGGATGCAGCTCAAACTAAAGCTGTCAAACCAGCTGTAAACTGTAAACAGGGCCTAAAGTGGACTAAAAGCATGAAACAAACTCTCACTGGTTGTGTATCAGTGAATAAATGAAAGAGAGCATAACATAAAGGACTTTTTGACAGCAACAGTAAGAGCTTTACTCATTTGTGTGAATGTGAAAACCTTCAGAAGCCTCTAGATGTCAGCAGTGAGCTTCGCACGGTGCCAACAACAGCTCTTCAATCATTATCACAGTTTATACAGAGGGCAGCAGTGAGTCTGACCGAACGTGTCGTCAAACGTGATAAACGCTGCACATTTGAGGAGCTCGTCCTTTATGCACAAGGTATGCATTTGTTGGTGATGTGAATACGAAGGCTTGCTTAGCTTTATAACTGGAAAAAATAACAGCATCACACACTGTACCTCAGCTGAGCTGTTGACGCCAATGTATAGGCCAAACTGGAAATCTAATTCACCAAACGTCCTCTGGAATTCACAATGAGTTTTAATTAATGATTGAATGGTTTGTGGTGAACTGTTTGAAGAGACATTTTGTTCTACATCATAAATTACACGGTGTCAAATGTGAATTTTGAAACGGTAATGCTGGTACAATGCTAAGTGTTAAGTTGCTATAAAAGGACTAAACTGGTTGTCAGATTTTAAAGCAAGTAAATATCCTTGTGGGAGATACATACAGTAGCAACTTACATTTTTAACAACTGAAAAATTCACACTTGAGGTATAACTGTCTAAATTATGTTACAAAATGTTAAAGTCACTTCAAGTAATGTTAACAACAGACCTTATTTCACTCGTAAATCAAATCTACTGCTCTTAAAACCCATAGGAAATTCCTGAGGGAATTCATGGCTGGAAAGTGCTAACGTTCTTCATGGTTTTATGACTGGAAACTGAACAGCTCTGTACGTTACCTCTATTTGATGGAAAGTTTATTTTTTTGTGAATAAAACCACCATCTACCAAGTCCTAAACTCCTCTTGCTTTCCATTGAACAGTCATTATGATACACTGTCAATCATTTGACGTCTTTTATAGTTTACTACATATCAAAGAACACCAAGACCTATTAGCCTTCAGTAAATGCTACATTTAGCTTCTTATTTAGTTAACTGAAAACTCCAGACACTGCTTATTTTCTCTGTTATTACACTGTAATTTCTGTTTGAATGTATGGAAGCCCATTTCTGGCACTAAATAAAATAAGAGAAAAGGTTATTGCGACTTTTTTTCTCAGAAATATGAGATATAAACGTGCAGTTGCAAGTTATAAAGCCGGAATTGCGTGATATAAACTTGCAATTCTGTCTTTTTTCTCAGAATTGCATAATACAAACCCACAATTGCGAGAAATAAATCAGAAAAGTCAGGATTGTGAGTTTATATCACAAAATTCTGATTTCATTTCTCAGAAATGCAAATCTCCAAATTGTGACTTTATAACTCACAGTTGCGATTTTATATATCACAGTTCTGAGATTTTCTCAGAAAGTCACAAATACCTTTTTAATTTTTTTATTCAGTTGCGGAAACCATATAAATGAATGCTGGAGAGAATGGAGGAAAAATAGTTCCTGTCTTACACAACTATTTCCTAACAATGTACATTTCTTCTGAAGATAATAATAAATTTATTTTTGTTCTAGATTAGTAATCAGTGTTAAAGCGGCACTACAAATGTTATGCATCACTATCGCCATCTGTGTTTGAAATATAAATCTCCAAGTTACATGCACAACAGTTTTGAATGCTGATTTCTTTTTGTTTGCACACTAACCACCAAAGGTTTGTAATATTTAAAACTTTTTAATGTTTTTGAAAGTGTCTTCTTCACCAAGGCTGTAAAACAGTAATATTGTGACGTATTATTATTAGTATTATTATTATTTCAATTTAAAATAATTGTTATCTATTTGAATATATTTTAAAGTGTAATTTATTCCTGTGATTGCAAAGCTGAATTTTCAGCAGCCATGACTCCTGTCTTCAGTGTCACATGATTCTTCAGAAATCAGTAGCTCAGTCAGTAGCCCTAAACATGTTCTGTAAAGGAGCTTTAATAAAACATTTATGTCTGATACTTTTTTTTTTCAGTTGAAAGCCTCACTATTTCAACATAAATCCAACCCTCCCTAGCAGAGTACTGTGTTAGTGAGTATTAAGGTGGTGACTGTCCCATTGGGGTCCACTGATTCTCGGGTGTTGACCGTGACACCAACAGCTGGCAGAACAAAGCAGAGGGCCGGATCGGGCACCACTGGCTGTGCTCCCTCAATTCCATCCTGTCCCCTCCCACCAAGAGTGGCACGTGTCCCTGCGCACCCCCAACTTACACAGCTTAAACTGAGCGTACACAACCCCCTGCTTCTGTCGTTACACCCATTGTTATCTCCTATCCCCCTTCCTCCAGCTCAGTCCTATTATATGCTTGGATTTTGCATTTTTTGCTCTCTAGAGGAAACTCATATGCCATTTGTCTTCGCCCTCCCCACCCCTGGCTTCTTGCATTGTCTTGTCCCTTCACAAAGCAACAAAAAGCTAGAGATGAAGACTGAAGTAGAAATGACCCTCTTGACCGTTAGCTTGAAGTCACTCCGCAATGCCATTCGTCTATGTCCGCATCCAAACATACGCAACTTGCTAATAATTTATCTGCAAACCATGAGACGCCCACTTCACTGCAAGCACAAACGCATGTCCGTTATTTCATAAATCTAATGAGTATTCAAGAAACTGACACACACACACACACACACACACACACACACACTGGTATTGCTATCATTATGGGGACATTCCATAGGCGTAATGGTTTTTCTACTGTACAAACTGTATTTTCAATCCCCTTACCCTAACCCTTCACCTAAATCTACACCTTACACAAAACTTTATGCATTATTAGATTTTCAAAAAACTGTATGATTTATAAGCTTGTTACCTCATGGGACCAAAAAATGTCCCCACAAGGTCAAAATTTACTGGTATTATTATACTTGCACAATGAAAAAAATGATTTTTGAAAATTGTTAAAAACAGATCTGTTTTTGCAAATGATCTTTTCATATATATATATATATATATATAGTTTTGTTGTTTTAAAATAAAATATTTCCATTGTAATTAAATGCTTAAAATTAATTTAGGTAAAGTTAGGGGATGTTATTTGGTATAAAAAATCATTTTGCACAAGTAAAATTGATTACAAAATAACATTAACAAATAAAACTATTTAAAAAATAAAATAAATGCATGTAAAAATTTAAATGGAACTTTTGAGTACATCACTTGTACTTAACATTAATGTACACAGTTTACAGATAAGTTTAATAATAATATTGCACTTTATTTTGCAAAATAATAAATAAAGTTTGATAAAACTATTATATTTTAAAATAAAAAAAAAACAGAGTATTTTGCTATTATAGTACACTTACGATAATGAGAAAATAAAATAATACAAATAATAAAATAATACAGTAATAATATTTACATTTTCATTTATTATTATTATCAGTAGTAGCAGTAGTTTTATATGAATTTATATGAACATTTTAAAACCTAAAATCAGCAAGTTTTATTCGGTAAGTAAATGCACTAGCAGTTTTAGCACTGTCCACGGTTTTCCAGCAGAATTGGGACATTGTTGCCGTGGGTTGTTTTTCATCGTATTTCTCCCCCCGGAATGTAATTTTTACTGGAAGAGCCCCTCCGAAACGCGATTGGGCTAGTGTTGAGTAGCAATTGAGTCGGTTTTATTGTAAAAACCTGGCAACCCTGCTGCTGAGTAAAATGCGTCAGTAAATGAAATGTCACAGTTTTGCATTTGCTCTGAAACCGGCAGGGCATTGCCTATATTTATGCGTTCAGTTTGAATAAAAATATTTTATAGTATTATGGTTCGTCGATGTAAAATGGTAATTGTGTATTAAGAGCTGTCAACCGTGTCAATGTGGTGGCACCAATAGCCTTGTGGGCAAGTTAACCGACATATAGCGCCGTTGCACAACAGGTGTCCCGAGTTCGAATCCTCACTTGAAGGCCTTTCCCGATACCTCCCCTTGTCTTTCTTTCTCTAAATTTGCTTCCTGTCTGCTCTACATTATCCTATCGACATAAAGGCAAAAAACTGCAAAAATAAATCTTTAAAAAAAAAAAACATGCCAGTGTATTTTGGTTGCGCACAAGCACCTGCGCACCACATATGTGCACCCTCTCTCTCTATATATATACACATATAAATGTGTAGTTACTTTTACATACAGTATGTTAAAGCCAAAAGTGTTACAACTGTCTCGTCTCCCTTATTTTAACTGCAGATTGACCACAGACTTCACCATGCTGAAAGATGGACTTGGTATTGAAATATTTCTTTCACAGAAGTGAATTTTAAAGAGATGCTTTATTGCTTTCTGCCTATGTGTGGTTCATTCAGCCTTGTAGGGAAATGCCTTCCTATGCCAAATCTGCAAGAGCACCACTCAAGTGATAATATATCATTCACTCTCTTTACGGCCAACTCTTGTAAGGCCGTACATATGAACCTAAGACCTAAGAAGCCCTGCCCTCAAAATTATGGCCAAGGGCAGATGCTATACACACAGTGCCAGCTTTGACCCAGACCTTCTTCTGTCAGTGTCCTGGTTTACTGTGCCACCTCTCTCGCTCTTCCTTTCCTTCTTCCATTCACATCCAACCTACTTTGCATACTGGCACCAGAAGACAGTCTTTTCCTTTCAACACCCCGGGGCATGCTGGGTAAATGGGTCATTCTCCCACTGCCTTTCGTTAAAAATGTGGCTGCTCTTTTTGTTGCTCATTGCATGTGAGGTTACAGTTTTGTGTTTGATCTGGACTCTCTCCTCCTCTGCTGGCTCTTGTTCAATGAGGTTATGCTTCCCAGCAATGAATAGGATGCTCTCCATGATGGCCCTGATGGATGATGGGACACTGACCTTCATTACACACCAATTAGAGCTTCTCACTGTTTGTTTTTCTCTATTCAAACTGGCACTGCAAAACGTCGGGCCATAATAGGAGCGTTCACAGTGTTATCTTCATGACAGGATTATAAGGCTGAGCTACCTTGCTTAGAGTTTTCCATATTATCTGTTGGCAGGAGATGTAATGAGGCAAATGAGGTTAAGCGTTTGGCTTCAGGGTGTAACATTAATGCCCTTCCTCCCTAAACAACCACTGTGAACACAGGCAACAAGTTCAACATGCCAAAGAGATTTCATTCACGCATATTTATTCAGATCATTTCACCTCATCTTAAAATCCTGATGTACTGTGAACTAAAACTCAGATATATCTAAGATCTCATCTTTTTGGCATTAAAATGAAGCATTTGCTGGTCCAACAAGTTTCCTCTGCCAAACACGACAAACATTGAATGTTTTTCTTTTCTTTCCACATTTCATAAAAAAAGTCTCTGTTTAGCAACGTGGATTCGTGAGCACTCGAGTAGCAAGATAGTCTAGATAGTCTAATTCGTAAGTGTTTTACGTTTTGGCAAATTGCCATCTAATCCATACAGTCTTGTTAGTATGCTTTCAATCTGTTTATGCTCCACTGACACAAATGTTTAAGGCGAGGTAAAACTTCACGCTTGGTTTTCGTTCTCTTCTTATCTTACGAATTCTTACAAAATGGCAAAAAGAAACAAAGTTTTTCCATGATCTGTAGGTCATCTGTAAGTTTGATCTGATCTGAATCAGTTACCAGCTCGCTGATTCAATGATCCAGTCACAGCAAGTCTCAAGTAAACAAATAGCTAAATCGTCTAGCCAAGAATAGCATGTAATAAGATTCTCAGAGGGCGAGTGTTATTATTCATAATTCATAATAATGTCAGACTGCTCTAACCTAAGCTGCTCCTGTGTGACTGGTACATCCGACCTTTCTCTCTTGTACTTAGAGATGGAGAATTGATCATAAAATAGCAAAAAGTGCTTATTCTTCAGTAATATGACTCTAAAAGTAAGTATTTAAGTGCTACCTTAACACCACTTATATTTAGTGCTGATGTTTTTCTCTAGTTTGTTAGTGTGCATGTATGAATCAAAGGATGATCAGACAGTCCTAGATTACTCACCAAAACTGTTATTTCCAGATTTCTCAATATATGCTGAACCACCAGCCACCATGAATCACAGTCCATCATGCTTTATATCACATTATTACACAATATCTGCAATATCAAAACATTTGGGTAAACAGGATCATGTTTTTAATTCTTTGTTAAAGCGATAGTTCACCCAAAGTTCTGTCATTAATTACTCACCCACATGTCCACCTGTAGGACCTTCGTTCATCTTTGGAACACAAAATAAGATATTTTTAATGAAATCCGAGAGCTTTCTGACCCTGCAGAGATGGCAACACAACTACATTCAACTACAAAAGGTATTGTTGTAGCTTCATAAAATTATGGTTGAACCACTGATGTCATGGAGTATTTTAATGATGTCCTTACTACCTTTCTGGGCCTTGAATGTGTCAGTTGCGTTCCCGTCTATTCAGGGTCAAAAAGCTACTTGGATTTAATCAAAAATTTGTGTTCTGAAGTTCTTACAGGTTTGGATCAACATAGGAGTGAGTAGTTAATGACAACATTTTTGGGTGAGCTATCTGTTTAATGAACCTACATCTATGAATTTGGCAAAAGCAATGAGTGATTTTGATGTTGCTAGCACACTGTTAGGAATATAAGATATATGCTAAGATATTGAACTAAATGTTGTTTTCTGAGTTCTAGGGAAGGAATGGACATTGGGACATTACAGTTTTATGAAGAGCTTCAGTGGAATGGATATCTGAAGCATGTGGAACAAGTGCAGCAGGTATTGCTTGTGCAGGGGTTTTCATGCTATTGTTTTTGAGTGGAGAAGGAAATAATATTTATTTTCATCAGAAGTGTGGGTCTACACAAGAAGGAAGCCAAAGAGATTTGTATGTATGAGGGGAAACTATAGAACAGGTCCCACTGTCATAAATGTACACGTTCAACCCAAATCTGTGCATACGACATACGCGCATACATGATTCAACAGGAATGGCGTTTCCAAATATGACGTCAGCAAAACAAACATGCTTTTGTGCAGATACAAACAACAAAAGGTTAAATTGGGCCAAAGGCAGTTGGGTTGATGACTGAATAGGTGTTAATTTCTAAATATATAGGGAGAATCTATATAAATTGTGACACTGTTTGGCATTGAGATGACTGGGAAAAATATCCTAATTAACCTGAATTCACCCTATTATTGTTAAGTGTTACCAAATTTATTTACTGTAAAGTATTACCAATTTTACCAATATTATAAGGGGATCTCAAAAATTTGAAACATACTGGAATTGGCAGTACTACTTGAAAAAAAGATGCCATTTTTTAAAACAAATACGAAATCGTCCTTTATGTTGATTCTACCTCAAATAAATGTATGTGTAACGTATGAATGTAATACACTGTATGGGTCAAAATGATCAATTTTTCTTTTATGCCAAAAATCATTAGGATGTTAAGTAAATACCATGTTCCATTAAGATATTTTGTAAATTTCCTACCGTATATATATTAAAACCTAATTTTTGATTAGTAATATGCATTGCTAAGAGCTAAATTTGGACAACTTTAAAGATAATTTTCTCAATAATTAGATTTTTTTACACCCTCAGATTCCAGATTTTCAAATAGTTGTATCCCAGCCAAATATTGTCCTATTCTAACAAACCATACATCAATGAAAAGCTCATTCCGCTTTCAGATGATGTATAAATCTCAATTTCAAAAAATTGACCCTTATGAAACACAAATTAGAAAGCATTTAAAAAAAAATGCAACTGTTCATAAAGATAATCCGAAAGAAACACGTCTTAAACACAAGCCAGTGTAGAATCAAAACCCTTGTTCTACATCTGCAAGTCTCTGAGTCTCGTCCCTTTTTGCACAGCTTCAGGACAAAAACATTATCCTGCATTCATTATTCATTATGATATTCATATTCATAATTCAGCTGAGTGCTTTTCCGCACAGGGATGCAGTCACTGAGCAGGAACATGTGCCTCGTGTCATTTTGTCACTTAATAGCAGAAGGATCAGTGGATTTTGGAAGGGGGAAAGAGTGAGAAGGGAATGAGGGAAGGAAGTGTATCAGGGATGGCAGGGATAACACCTCCTCCTCAGGGCTCTGAGGTCAGCTCCCCTGGGTTTTGAACTTTGACACAGCAATGAGCGAGTAATGAGCGTGTGTGTGTGGCTGTGCGTTTTAGAGACAGAAAAAGCTGATTTTGTGAGGCTTCTTTGTGTAATGTGCTGCTACTTAATATGAACAACTGTGTGTCTCAAGGTTTTATGGCCAATTTCACAGTCAATTTGCTTTATAGCATTGACTCAAGAAAGCAGTGAATTTTATCTTTGTAGTATTCTAGTCTCATATACACTACCAGTCAAATGTTTTTGAGCTGTAAGTTTTTTTATGTTTTTTAAAGAAGTCTCGTCTGCTCACCAAGCCTGCATTTATTTGATCCAAAGTACAGCAAAAACAGTAAAATTTTGAAATATTTTTTACTATTTAAAAGAACTGATTTCAATTTGAATATATTTTAAATTGTAATTTATTCCTGTGATTTCAATGCTGAATTTTGTATCACCATTACTCCAGTCACACGATCCTTCAGAAATCATTTGAATATTCTGATCTCAAAACATTTATTATTGTAAAGATGTTGAAAACAGCTGAGTAGAAAAATCTTTTGTAACATTATGCATGTCTTTATCATCACTTTTACAATATTACTGTTTTTGCTGCATTTTGGATCAAATAAATGCAGGCTTAGTGAGCAAAAGAGAATTCTTTAAAAAAACATTAAAAATCTTACTGTTCAAAATATGTGTGTTTGTGTGTGTGTGTGTGTGTAAAAATAACTTTAAAAATGTATAATTGATACCATCTTCAACACACTGACAAACTAGTCATTTTAATTCATTTTTTTTTCATCATGAAGATTTCTTGGTTTGCCTGTTTCATTTCACCCCAGTGTTGTAATTGTTAACTAAATCTAAAACTATTAAAAATCGTTTTCGTTAATTAAAATAAATCTTAAATAAAACAAAATATAAATACTAGATGAAAATGTTAAACTAAAAAAAAACATAAACAAAAATTACTTTTAAATTTCAGTTAAGTACTAAAATTTGTATAATTAAAAATGCGAAAGTAAGAAAGAAAGAAAGAAAACTAAATAGAAATGTGTGTGTGTATATATATATATATATATATATATATATACAGAATTACAAAAACTAAAATTAAGACTAAAAATATAAAACCAAAAGCTGAATAAAATATGAATAAAGCTATAATAGCATAATAATACTAAAATAATGCTGCTCTATCCCTGTTCCCTGTTTCCATTTTCTCCTTGCTATATTAGTGTATTTTGAAAAACATTATTTGAAAAAAAAAAATGGAAATATAAGCTAGTAATGTGTCTGTATTCCTTTTTTATATTTTTAGATTTTAGATGATACACCGTATTATTTAAAAGAAAAACTATTGTTCTGATGTTGTGCATCAACCCTGTCACCATCATATTTTTTCTCTATTAAATTAAAACAAGTCATCAGTGAACGAAGTGTTAAAGAAAAGTTAGTCTCCTCTTTTTTTCTTTACGTTTGTTTTTGATCTTCCTGAAGGCATAATTGAATCCAAATATATAATAGAATATATAATTTATCTTGATATAGCACAATCTAATTTAAGTGGCTAAACTTAAACGTTATTTGTCTGATATTATTTAAGATATTGCAAAAATGTACTTTAATGACCAACTATAAAATGATAGAATGAGCCTTTTAAAGATGTTTTAGTGCAGTGTGTGTATATATATGATGATTAGTAGGTGTGTGCACTTGCCTAACTGATGTGCCATATAGAAATCTGGCACATGCAGTCTCAACCTTTGACCTGTAGCGTCTAGTCGCACTCATCCTCCATCTCTCCTGGGGTTTTCCATTCACAGCGAGAAGGACAGCAGCTGCTTGTCTACATGAAGAAAAGGAAAGAGGATTTGGAATTGGTGGGATGGTGTATTTAGGAAAAGATGAAAGGAAAGAAGCAGGACAAAGTAAAAATGGCATGTGTACTGTATCTATTTATTTCAACAGCTTTAGGGTTCAGCTTTTAGTGTTTAAGGCTTTATCCTGTATGAACAGACGTTATATCTTTGACCTTTTAATTGACTTGGTCAACAACACCATAAAACATGGACCTTTACCACGTCACTCTTCCTCTTTCTACTTCCACATGCACTTATTGTGATGCAGTTAACATGAACAATCCTAACAAGAGGCAGTGGAGTTTAATACACTCTGAAGTACCCACGTTCTGAGACACGTGTAATTCAAGCATGCCTTGACTCCTTAAGCAACAATGCACAATAGTGGTTTGGATTTGTATACACTTGTGCAAGCTAGTGCATAAAAATAGACAAACACACACCCAATACTAATGAGCATGAAGCAGCCTTGACTTTGAAAGCGCCATTGTTTACATTGTGTCTATTTCCTGATAAAGACTGACTGAAGTAGATGGTGCATGTGTGTGCGAGTGAGGTTTTTGTGCATGTTGTGGGGGGGTAGGGTGGCTGAACCTGTTTAATTCAGTGTGAGTCTGCTGCCTGGCATCTGCTGATCCCTCTGTCATGGTCCTGCTGGGTGGACTCGCTCACTCACGCACTCACTCCACTGGGAACAGGAGAACACTAGAGAGTATAGAAAGGTGGTGTATTGAGAGACAACAGAAGTCAGATACAGTAGTAGTTAAAGAGACAGTACATCCAAAAATGAAAATTCTGTAATTACTCACCCTCATGTAGTTTCAAACCCATTAGACCTTCATTCATCTTCAGAACACAAATTAAGGTATTTTTGATGAAGTCCAAGAGCTTTCTGACCCTGCATAGACGCAACGCAACTGACATGTTCAAGGCCCAGAAAGGTAGCAAGAACATTGGTAAAATAGTCCATGTCACATCAGTGGTTCAACTGTAATGTTATGAAGCTACGAGAATACTTTCTGTGCACAAAGAAAACAAAACTAAAAATAGCTGCAAGCAGAGATTACCAGGGTTCAAGCACTTTCAGGTATTTAAGCACATGAGAAAATACATTGCACAATACTTAGCAAGCCTGTAACCACTTAAATCAATGATTAAAAAACAATTTAGGCAAATCCAAGTAATCTACAATAGAAAAATTATGTTTTTAACATTTATGACAGCGCCAGCTGTGGTGCGATCTCCCTAAAACTTTGCATGCTTGTTTAGAATCACCTGTTGCATGTGCTCACCAGGTTTTGTGAAGTTTTGAGTTTTCATTTAGGCTTTATAGGCTTTCGGGTAAATTTGGATAGGCCCGTTTTCTAAACAACCATGTCATAGCTTTCCAAAGGGTGAATTTCAACATTTTTTTGGTAATTATTGACCCAGAGAGTCCAGAGAATTGCACTGCAGTGTTTTTGTTTTCCAGATTGAGCGAAAAACACAGAACTAGTTTGCAAAAGGAGGTTTTTTACATTTTCTTAATCATTTAACAAATGGTTTGATACACTGCAGTGGTTCTAGAGGCAAAGTTGTTCGGAATGAGGAGTTCTATCGTATGATATGAATTTTGTGTGTATGTGTGAAAAAATACGCAATAACATTTTATATTTTTTAAGCCCTTGAAAAATGCGATATTGCAAGACTGCGTACCAATTTTCATAGTTATGGCTGTTTTAGGCCGATTTAGGTTCTTTCCTTCTTTTAGCACCACCAAGTGGCCAAGCTCCATGACTTTTTTCACATGACCTCAGACTCTTACCTACACATTGTGGGTTTGGCAAAGATATCTCATTCCGTTCAAAAGTTATGGTCGTTTTAGTAAAAGCAGCCCTGCACCTTTCGGACGTTTTGGCATCCCTTTGTGACCATGAGTTAAAACCTTTTTTTTGATAATTATTGATATTCACTCTCCAAAGAATCTTCCTGTACTGGTTTGGTTCTGATTGGGCAAAAAACCTAGAACTATTTCGCAAAAGTAGTTTTTTCGAAAAAAGCAAAATATCGGAACATTTGGGTGATGGACGAATCCGATTTTGTACCTTTGATCACTGTAGTGCTCCTGTCAGGGCAATTGGGGCGAGCCTTGGTCACGTTGTAGGCAGTGTGAGTACTACCATACCTACCTTCCGTATCAGTCTTTGATGTGCGTTCATGACAGTACCACGATGAAAGAAGAAATTGTTGAATAAAGTCATTATTTTTGTTTTCTTTGTGCACAAGAGGTATTCTTGTAGCTTCATAAAATTTAGGTTGAACCACTGATGCCACTTGGACTATTTTAACAATGTCCTTACTACCTTTCTGGGTCTTGAACGTGGTAGTTGTGTTGCTGTCTTTGCAGGGTCAGAAAACTCTTGGATTTCATAAAAAAAAAAAAAAAAAATTACTTCATGAGTTTCAAAAGCATAAGTGTTAGTAAATAATGACAGCATGTTCATTTTTGGGTGAACTATTGCTTAAAATACAGCGATAGTGAAGGGAGTGTTTGTGCACTGATAACACAATGCACTGCTCTTTCTCTAGTAAGCATTATGGAAAGTCGGTAGACTGTGACCTTATGCTTAGTCACAACATTTTCAGAGTTTCGTATCTCAAAGCACTACATTCTAGGCACTTTTCATTCTTTTAAAATCTGTAATGGATTCTGCGTGGTTGTGGTCCAGTACATGGAATGATTTATCACCTGTGAAACATCTCACACTCTGATCACGGTTGTCATCTGGTGTTTTCTCATTGTCTGTCTCTGCAGTGGCTTTCTGTTATCCAAAGTTGTTGGCCTTATCTTTCCTGTTTCATCTTGCCACTCTCTTTCTGTTTTCACCAGTGGGATAATGAAAGGTAAAAGATAAGAGATCCTTCCCCATCGCCAGCAGGATGGATCCTTTCCCATGGGCCCATCGTCCAATGAGAATGAGTCAGGGCGCTATGAATAGCTGACAGACAGGGAAAGGGAAAAACAGTATTTGTTTATATGAGAATGAAAATGTGTGTGTGTGTGAGAGAGAGAGAGAGAATAGCACAATCCTGGATTGGCGTTCTGCCAGCCTCTGCCTCAATGCAAGAAAGAGATGCGGTTGTTAGATTAAAAGGAGATTAAAATGTTCATATTTCAGTATACAAAACAGTCATGCAGTTGTTTGCGAATCTTTATTAGGATGCTCATGTATTATTAAAGTGACAGTTCATCCAAAACTGAAAATTCTGTCATCATTTACTCACGTCATTCCAAACCTGCATGACTTACTTTCTTCTGTAGAACACTTCTGTAGATCTTTCCTTTGAGGTATTTTTTTTCCTCCATACAATGGAAGTCAACATGCACCAAAACAGTTAGGTCACCCTCATTCTTCAAAATATCTGATTCTGTGTTCTTCAGAAGAGGAGAAATGCATTGGAATGACATAAGAGAATGTAAATGACGTCATAATTTAGTCTCACACACTTTAATGTCACAATAATTTAACTGAATTGTGATTATGAGACAACATATGTGTGAGCTACAGATTTAAAATGGAAGAAACCTTGAATAAAGAGAGATGACAGATGTTGCTTCAGCCTTTCAAAATAATATGGCCAACAAAATACACACAAGACCTGCGTGAGAGAACTTTTAACACCTCACTTTGTAGGAAGAGGCTAAATAAAAACAACAAAGCTTTCAGAGTATGTCAATGTGTGCTTTTCCTCTCCTATAATTCTGGCTAATTTTGGACCTAGATTAAGCAGAACATAAAGTCCTGGCTCAGTTAACTGGAAGTCATTGAAAACGGACAATAACTTGGCTCTTCACAAGCTCATATATTACGCTCCAGAGCATCATCAGGCAGGTTTTCTCAGAAACTTCTCAGGAACATTTATTTGGAAAATCGACTGCCACAGTCGACATAAATGTCATTGTTTCCCATCCAGCGGTTATGAATAAAACGGAAACAATTTTCAGAGAGAGAACTTAAAATGGAAGCAAAAGAAAAACAGATGGTATTATTTGCTCATATTCTGTATTTAAATCAGGCAAAGCATTCACTTCTCTTCACAGATAAGAATTAAATGATAAATATAAAGCAATAAGCTTACATAACGTCTTTGGTGGAACAATTGCTTTAGGTTTTTTTGTTTTGTTCACACATCAGCATACATAAACCACATGCTCTGTTGCAAGTGATAGAGAGAGTATGGAAGTGGAACTGATACACTTCACTATTTCAGTTGTTTATTTTCAGTAGAGAGACAGATCAGCAGTAGCTTGGGGTTTAATGAGATGTGTTTGTAATGAGAGAGGATTGACGGTTGAGGTTCATGGCCCAGGGGACGGTGTCTTTGTGTCTTGAGTTCTCTGTTTTCCTCTGTCATGGCTAACAGTTAAACCGAGCACCGAACAATGGACGCAAACGCCATTTGGCCTCTCAGAGCCCCGAGTGGGAGTGAGTAATGGGGGTTTAAAGATCACGCTGCTGCTTTTTTTCCAAAACGTCTTTCTTATTCTCTGCGTCTCCTCGTTAATTACATCTAGTCTACACAGACCTCATCTTCAATTAGCAGAAGTGTAGCGTGTAATTTTTTTTTTTGGTGCAATATATTCCCCTACAGTGCCTGTAATGCTTCATTTGCTTTTATATTTATTTGACAAATTATATGCTGAATCATTATCAAATTTAAAATATGGGCCATTCTACGGAACTGGTCCAGCAATGATGTCCCACAACCTCTTAGATATAAATAATTTTTGCATTGTATTTCTTTGTTGTTTCTAAAAATATTTTTTCATTTTTTAAGTAAAAAAAAAAAAAAAGTATTTATTTTATATTTTCTGTTAATAATGAAACTTTATGTAAAGAAAAGTGTCTCGCACTTTCATTTTTAGTCCATCGACACTACACTGCTATATTTATGATGAGGAAATATTTATGTCTCTCTCTTATAACTTCAAGATTTGAGTAGATAGGTCTCATCATTTTGAGGTAAATGTGTTCAGAAGTCTGCTTGTAACTTTAAAGAATGTCACTACCCTATTTTTCTATAATTAAACACTTTTTTGCGAGTTATTCCATAACATTTCGTTCTTATATGTACAACTGTTCAGAACTGTGACAGAAGGTAACAAATAATACTTTATTTGTGGGAAATAAACTGTATTTTAGTACAGTTTAGTAGTGTTTTAGATGTTGGTTAAAATTCTGTAATGTGATGTGGTCGCTACCAAAACATTACTGTCCTACCGAAAATGTTTTGTCAAAAATAAAGTATGCTGATATATCAACTAAGATGTTACGATAGTGTTTGGTTCAGTGTATATTCAGACTAATGAATATTTAAAGGGGTCATCGGATGCCCATTTTCCACAAGTTGATATGATTCTTTAGGGTCTTAATGAAAAGTCTATAATATACTTTGGTTAAAAATTC
>JAHKKF010517064.1:0-10034 GCA_019740295.1 Labeo calbasu | reverse complement strand
GGAAGCTCATCTGCATGCTCGTCGTCCTCATACACAATTCCTGGAAGCTGAAAACATCCTAGTTCTTGCATGGCCAGCATACTCACCGGACATGTCACCCATTGAGCATGTTTAGGATGCTCTGGATCAGCATATACGACAGTGTGTTTCAGTTCCTGCCAATATCCAGCAACTTTGCACAGCCATTGAAGCGGAGTGGACCAACATTCCACAGGCCACAATCAACAACCTGATCAAGTCTATGTAAAGGAGATGTGTTGCACTGTGTGAGACAAATGGTGGTCACACCAGATACTGACTGGTTTTCGGACCCCCCCCAGTACAGTAAAACTGCAGTGGCCTTTTATTGTGGCCAGCCTAAGGCACACCTGTGCAATAATCATGCTGTCTAATCAGCATCTTGATATAGGTGGATGAATTATCTCGGCAAAGGAGAAGTGCTCACTAACACAGATTTAGGCAGATTTGTGAACAATATTTGAGAGAAATAGGCCTTTTGTGTACACAGAAAAAGTCTTAGATCTTTGACTTCAGCTCATGAAAAATGGGGGCAAAAACAACAGTGTTGCGTTTATAATTTTGGTCAGTGTATATATACCTATTTCGGGAATATATGCAATTTACTGTGCTGTGGCAAAATAGGAAGACAAACTTTGCCAGACCACTTTTTTTTTTTTTTTAATTTCATTCTATTCTTTAGCTCACTTCCGCAGACACTGTCATCTACTAACACNCCCCCCCCCCCCCCCAGCAATTCTTATGAGTAACAGCTTCCTTTTCTTATCTCTTTCCCTTCCACCCTCTCTCTCTACCACCCTCCTTTTCTGACTTTCACTTCATCCTTCAAGTGCAGCAAGACCATTTTCCCCATCACGATGAACAGCAAATCTGCATTTGTGTCACGTGCCCACCAAAGGTTACATGGTCCACTTTCTTATCAGCAGCAGGCATTCTGGGATATCAGGATGCTCGGGAGCTTCAGAGCTATCTCTGTCCCCCTCCTCTCCTCTCCACCTGCGTTCCGTTGACGGCTGGAAAAAACGACCTCCGCTGACCTTGTTCTTTATTTATAGCCCCCACCAATACTCACACACCCTCTCTCTGCCTAAGAAGCTTCGAAGTGATCTCTCACGGCATAAAAAGAAGAGGTAAAGGGACGATGGGGGAAATGGGGGAAAAAGGAAGGCAAGGAAGTGGAAGGGGAAGGTAAAAATCACACGAGCCACTGCTGATAAGACTGGGTAAGAACCAAAAAGGTAAAGTGCCGTCGGCTTTTTTCCCACCACTTGCCTGATACACGGGACAACAGATCAATACCTCGCTGTTATCCCCACACCCACCTACTCACTAGCAATGCACATTCCACCTAAATGCCCTATTGCTTGAGAAGGATGAAGGTATGAGTTGAAGGGGTGTGGGAGACACGTTGGACAGAGCCATTATGAACTAATTCATTTTGGATCAAGCCAGCCACTCCATTATGGCATAACATGCTCAAGGTTACATTTAGACAATTGTTTAGGGCAAAGTTTTAAATCATGGTTTTTGACTACTGGACATTTTGGATTTTTATGCTTACTACAACACCTGACTCATATCAGCAGGGAAGTTGAGAAACATTGAACATTTGGACAAATCAAATGTGTTATATAGTTGATATCATTTTTATGACAGTTTTTGTAGCTTTTAATGTAGCTCGTGAAAATGATATACAGTATATTATCATCAAAAATATACATTACTAAAAAGTGTATCATATGAAGTATTTGTGAGGAATTTAAATAAGACCAAGTGTTCTGAGCTAAAGTTTCTGGGTGCACAGAGATTTCAATTAAAATTTCCTTGAACCGGCCTGTCATCAGGTGTGAACACTGCATAAGAGTGACTTTAGCTGAGTTCAAGGCGAGTACCTTAAACATATTGCTATAATCACTCCAGTCACACTTCATCCTTTAACACATAAACAGCAATCTGAAATAAAGATTAACTACAAATACAGACTCCACCCTCCCCCTGAGCCATCTCCTCTTTTATGGAGAAAGGTGGGATGAATACTACCTTTGGGAGTCTCTGGACATTTTTTATATAGGATTAGAAAACAAAAATCAATATTTAATTATCTGTGAACCTTTTGTGTCACTGCATCAAGCTGCTGCGGTTGCACCTGTTTGGTAACTGAGAGAGTGTTTAAAAAGCCTGTATCTTATTAAGGGTCTCTTATTGCACTGTAATAAAAATGTAGTGTGTGAGGTCAAACTGGTTGTACTTGTGAGTGTGTGTGGCTTCAACAGTAATGAAAAATATGCAAATGTGCCTTCAAGTATGTTTATAGAGAGTTCTAACATGTTTCCATCTATCTATCTATCTATCTATCTATCTATCTATCTATCTATCTATCTATCTATCTATCTATCTGTCTGTCTGTCTTTCTTTCTTTGAATGAGGCATCTATAATTGTTAATATTGAAAAGTTGTAGCATGCTAATGCAAATTTATCATCACTTATTTATGTGTTGCTTACCTGAGCCAAACTTGGATTGGAAAGAAGTTGGGAAAAGTTTTAGTTTCATTTTTATAAAAAAAATTGTTCAGATTTAATGTCCGTAACTAACTCTAGCATTTTGAGTTAAAAGGAAATTAGGAAAAAAGGTTACAAACCCTTGTCTTAAACGTTGGAATTAATCAAATTAACATTCTTTCACATCACTCAGGTTTAGCATAAATTAACTTTCATCACCAACACTGGCTCTTTCATCTCATTTTCTCCCTCTCCAGGTAAACAACAATAACATTTAAGGTAAGACAAATATAAAGATGAACAAGACAAGGGGATGCTATTGTTGTCACCCTCAGCAAAAATATCTTAATAGTTGGGCTGTAAAAAAGAGAGACCATCGAACCAGGCATTTATTTTGGCTCTGCAAAGAATAAACACACACACACACACACACACACAGTGGAAGTAGTACCACTTGTCACATAAACATCACAATTTTGTAATGTCCAAAACTATGCTAAGACCCCCTTTTCAATTGTTGAATAATGTACTTGATGAGAATTTAATTTACAAGAGAAGTAACTGGATATGACTGGATGATCTATCCCATTTTCATCACTTTGTAATAAAACAGCTCCAACATCCTGGATAGGATTCTCCTGGATCTGAAAAAGTGACCCATAGTATGAAGCAGCCAAGACAGGTGCTAGGCAACCCCTTAATATTTCCAAATACCTGTTGGCGCAGTAGCTACTCTCACTGAAGGCTTCAAGTCGAACACACCTACAGACAAGGGTAGCACATGACATGATCGCAGGAGGGGCAAGGGACACATGGGAAATTAAGTCCAGTGCTGCATCCCATTGTGCCAACTTATACTACGTTCTTAAAGTATGTATTCTTTTGGTGAACAAAAAGTACACACTTTTGAGTGTGTAGTAGAAGAGTAGGCAAACTTTGGGACATACTATAACTGTCACAGTAAACTGGCCTGTCAATCATCCTGTCACAGTTAACATCCTGTGTTATTGTATTTTCAATACATAGTGGTAGGCTATTTATGGGAAGTACAGTAACATACTATGATATTGCAACACATTTGTTTTTCTCTGAATTTGAAGTCCACACACATTGATTGTACATTATCACTGATACCTGTTGTAATTTAGCTGTGGCCCCTGGTCAGGATGGAGGTAAGGTGTAAGGAGTTGTGGTTTACAGGCAAACCCACTGTCCCCTAACAAGTGGCAATTTGCTGAACTGTTGCACTGAAAACAACTTGAACGTTTATGCTATGGTACCTCTTTCTATTTACATAAGCATCCACATCTTCTGACAGTGTGTACTCCGACAACAACAGGGAAGCCAGCTATATTCTCATAAATGCTGTTTTTGAGCCTGCAAGGTGGGAATGTCCAGTAGAAACAAAATGAACCATGAAACAATAAGAGAATCACTTTGATCACTTTGCTTATAGAAGGTTGTAACAGACCCAAATCATTGCTGCATAATTCATTTTCCCAGTTGCCGAATATCTTAATGTCATGATTACTTTCATTGCTGGCGCTATGACATTTCTGCGCTGTGTCGAAGAATTCTAATCTAATATGATCGGTCACAAACGGATTTCTTCTCCCTCTTAGTCTTTCGGCCATTTTCTCCTCTGCTAAAGAAACTCTTAAGCCTCATAAAAGTCATACTCCTAACACTTTTTGACCTTAAGACCTCTTTTAAAGGTTAAGATGCTTTCATAAATACGACCCAGACCTTATTGGGCCAAAGCAGTGCCACCATCTGGACCTGTTCTATGTCCTCCCTGAATTTGCACAGAGTCTATGCAATGAGACTCACTGTGAGGAATGCATACTTGCGTACGTCCCTGGGCCAGCTGTGTGCCAGTGTGTCCGTGCCAGGGGGGGGGCCTCGGTCAAGAAATACCACAGTGGGCAATGGTAGGATTCTTTTGACGCAAACAGATCTATCTGTTCCTGGCCAAATTTACTCCAAATCAGCTGAACTGTCTGGGGATGGAGTCTCCGCTCATCTCTGAGCATAACCTGTTGCTGAAGCAAATTGGCTGCATGATTGAGGGTCACCCAGAATGTGAGTGGCTCATAGAGACCTGAGTCTGTGCCTGACTTGGAAGTATTCGTTGTCGCAACGATGCATCTGAATACTTGTTCTAAATGTACTCCTGCCTGTAGAAGTGTAAGGTGCTTCCAAGGGCTGAATGCAAAGTGACACTCTGATATGATGGCCAGACGTTGCATGTCATGGCTCCATGCTTATCTTGGGACTCGGGTATGAAGCAGTCTAATATATATATATATCAACCCCAGTGGCATGACCACGGATGAGGATGCCATAGGCCCCAGGAGCCTCTGAAAGTATTTGAGAGGGACCACTGTTTTGTACATCAACATCTTCAAGCAATTCAGCACTGAACCAGCATGATCCTCTGACAGCCAGGCTGTCATGACGACCAAGTCAAAAGATACTCTACGCTGGGGAGAGCTTGTTTTTCACAGTTGACCCAAAGTTCCAGTCAAGCTAGGTGCTTGAGCACCAGGTCCCTGTGTGTGCACACCAACTCTCCAGAGTGAGACAAAATTATCCAGTCATTGAGGTAATTGAGAATGCGAATGCCCCTGACACATGTTAGCATGTGTTTCAAGGTGAGTCTCTTTAATGGGAGCATGTGAAGAGCCTGGTTTCTTTATCTCAGCTGGGGGTACAGTCTCTATTGTGTTCTTTTGCCCGAATGAAAGTGATCTCTGATCAAAGGACCACAGCATCCTCATACGGAGGTAAATAGAATGACACTGAAATTCAGCTGGCACCTGGTGAACTGAATCACGTAGCTGAGTCAAATGTTTCTGAAAAAACACCGGGACGGTCTGGGGAGCGCTATCCAATTGTCCAGACACCGTGTCAATGGCCTCAGTGGAACTACATTTGATGTACTTGAGGCGGAGTTCTTGCAGCATTGTGGAGCAAGGTTTACTGTGGAGATATTGTGCCCCTAATGACAAATGGTGGTGGGCAACACCAACCTTGCTACTCAGGTCTGTTGAAAAAGCCATGGATGAACACAGGAACCGGGCTTCACCGAGGTTCTTCCTGCATTCCTCACAGGGAGCTGTCCTCTGTGATGAGCAGGTGAAGAATGCTGCCTCAGGGGTCCGGGGGTAGAACACGCTGCAGCTTCTGCATCATCTCTGGGTTGGAACCACTCTTGTGCAGATATTTCAACCTGCAGGATGGCCATGGCATGCAGGGCAGAGGCCGCATAAGATCTCGTCATGAGGGACGAAGTGAACTTACATGCCCTGGATGGGAGTCTTGGGTGGTTTCACCAGGTGGTGACATTTGTGGGCAAAAATGCACTGCAATTGGTCTCTCCACCTGGGGGATCACTGTCTCTTCATGTACTACAGGGAAGAAAGAAACTGGTGGAGTGCAGCTAAGTGTCACACTCGAACCCCAAGAACCAATCATCCAAGTCAGGGCAGGGTGGAGGAGCCCACTCAATCCTGATGCTCTCAGCTTCCTGGGTAAGCACATCCGCAATCTCAGCGTCAGCCTCAGACTGAAAAGAAGCATCCAGGGGTGCAGCTCCAGCCCAGTCATCTGCCTCTGATGGTGTGATGTTGTGAATATAGGTTGTGTTTGTGCTTGTACAGTTTCCATACAGGTTTATCACAAAATTGTTATTTTTATAATATTGTTAAAAAGTCTTCAGATTAAATAATTGGTTTTCAAATGTTGGAAAATGCTTACAAATGTTATGCTAAGGTGTTTAGAAAATGTTATATTATGTTACGGGGTGAAATGTTAATGTATAAAATTGTCTCTAAATGTTGAATGTTTTAAAGTAATGTGTAAGTTGTTTTTATGAGTTAAAGACCACATAAAAGTTAGCGTGTGGATAACATGCACTGTAGAATTCACGTGTATGTTGGGCGAGTGAATATAAATTTAGCAATTATACTGTGAGTTATCTTCCTGTTGTTAATAGATTATACTGTTAAATGTGTTTAAGATGGGATGTAAACTTGTGATTGCCATGAAGTTATAGACTAATACAACACGTGGTGTGTGTGTGTGCAGACTGAATGACGTGTATGTGAGGTATGTAAATGTGAACGTGGCATTTATATTGTGAATTATTATTTTGTTAGACTTAATAGAATGTGAATATGGTATTAAATTAGTTGCAAACTGTTGGGTACAGTCAATATAAAACTTAAATGTAGAATGCACACTTCAAAATTGTACTTAGGTTTATTCACACTGTAAAGTTGGTAAAATGCTTTTGATTGGAGAGGAATTATTTATAAGTTTGCGTTGATACATTTATTGTTTTATGTAATAATTATTGATTCATTGCTACAGTTCATTCTAAGTAAAGCTGTGAAGGTGAAGCACTGCATCTTTTGTATTACCTTATAATATCTTCCCTGACAGGGGTACTACAATGGCTCCAGCCCACTCTCGGATGATGGAATTGACAGATCATCCTCCTCACAAGCCCTGAATGAGAAATCAAACTCACGCTGAGATGAGTCTTCAAATTCATCCGTTAGCTCTACCGGAAGACACATTCTGTTGGAAGAACGAGAGGTTCGTGGAGATTCACCCTGCAAAACTACTTTTGTGACATCTCCCGGATCTCCCACATCGCTGAGGCCTCATACCTGGAAGTAGAAGGACCAAGATGGTAAGCAGCTGAGATGACATGGACTTTTCGAAAAGAACTCAATCCGTGAACTCAATGTGCCTATAAGCCATGTCCTCACAGGAAGAACATGAACCATCCATGAGGGCTGCTTCAGCGTGGGCGAGGCAAAACACTGAACACAGTGATCATGATGGTCAGGAATTGAGATGTAAAAACCGCAACCAGGAAACAGATGCATGGTGCACAATACACAATCCAACCATGAATGCTCTTTTAGAAGAATGGCTCTTTTAAAGGAATTTCTCTCAAAGATCAGGGGATAAACTCAACTTCCAGTTCAAAAACCAGAGGTAACTTTCAGGGTATGTAAGTAGTCATAGCAACTTGCTCTCTGAACATAACCTGCTCCGGAGTAGGTTATGTTTTAGGGTTAGCTTACTTCAGAGCTATCAGCGCATACGTGACCTACTGACGAGACTCCAGTGGGGGTGACAGATTGCGCACAAAATTTGTTATTATTACAATAAAGTTATATTATGTTATTATAAAATGGTTATTGTATTTATTGTATTGGCGTATGTAATAGTTATCTATTAATAGTTACACAGCACTCTAAACCAATGGTCCTTAATTCTAGGCCTGCAGTGCCACTACTCTGCATATTTTGTATGTCTTCCTTATTTAAAGCACCTGATTCAGATCATCAGCTCGTCAGGAGAGAGATCCATAAACTGAACTGAGGGTGTCAGTTATGAGAGACGCAGAAAATGTGCAGAGCAGCGGTTCACTATAGAACGTATAATTAAGTGCATTTTAAAATGGTTACTCTGTGTTTTTGTGATCATTTATGCAGTGCGTTTGGATGTCTAAAAAATGATGAGGAATGCGCATATATGAAGTCATGCCACATCTTGAACTATTTGAGTGTGTAAATTTGAATCACTATTGTCTCTTTGTATTGTGCGTGTATGTGGCTTTTCATCCTCAGAGAGATAGCATGTCAGGCAACATTATACCAATTAGTTCTGCTTATCAACCACACTATAGCACGCTGCACAACAGAATCTGCCTTTAATTCAAACCATATAGATATTGTGCTGGCTCATAAAAACAAACAAATACTGATATATGGAATTAAATAGACTTTGACTTGTGTGAAATTGAAGCCTGTGAACCACCTGCACTCACCCCAAATTCAAAATTCCAGTGTTACCACTTCGACTAGGACCCCTGTTTCTTTGGTTTCACATCATTACAAAAGAAACACAAAAATTTCTGTGTTAGCCTTCAAGATAAAAATAAGTTATCAGTAAAATAATAGTTGCTTATTTAGTTGCTTATTTAATAGTTGATGTCCATTTAATAATTTAATCCCTTGAACTCATGCTTATTTTACCAGAGTAGGTTTTCATAATGAAAATGCACTCTTCAAGACAGGTGTAAGTTTATTTATTGAGATGATATCACAATTTATTTACTACTGAACTGCCTTTTTTGTAAAATTACTTTACAGACAACATCATACCACAAGGCTGTTGAGTACTGGATTCTGATGACTATTTTGAATAATCATCACCCTATATTCAGAACGACATTTTGGAGTCACAAAGGTGGACTTTCACTTATCTTTCACTCAAGTTATTTGCACTTTTTAGATTGAGTTAGATGGACACCGTTGCTCCTTGCAGCAGTTCCTGTGCGGCAGGGACCAGAAGAAAGGAGAAAATGGTATTTGACACACAGAGAATACGATTTTGCCGTTAGCGGTGTGTCAAAACACCATAGGTGCTCAGGGTCACTTATGATTGTAACACCTAGCTTTAAAACTTTTTTAATGCTGCATATTGAGGGACCACAGAAACTTCTATGTTTCAATGAGCCATTTGTATTAAGTGCATATCACAAGCAATACACCAACATACAACAAACAAGCCTATACAAACATACAAAGCCATTCAAAAGCAGAGGAAACAGATAGGTCAGTCATTTCATAGATGTGACAATAAGTCAGAGCTCTACCTCAGTAGTGAGTGTAAGATAAAGCAGTCCCGAAGTACAATGATGATAAACCCTGTATGGTATCAGACAAATTAAAGATTCGATCAGAACATTATTGAAACCAAAGAGCCAAATTCCACAAAAAGGGCCCAGGCTAACCAGACCAGGTCATAAATCTGTCCATGATACCCTGGCGCCAGCCAGCCCGAAGTAAGCTTAACCAACCAACTCTTTCACAGCTTTGAACAACTTGCAACATTAACACAAAAGAACACAATTATTGATGATCCCAACTCAGGAAGGAGGTTTTGGGGCAAGAAACCCAAGATTAATTAGTGGTCAAAGATACAGCACATCAGGACCATCACATGAGGAAACTTTGTTAGGTGGTGCTCCCCCACCCAAGACAAGAGCCAGACCGAGTTTCTTCTAAATTCTTTTGTTCCTCAGAACTGCCCTTAGTTCACAGAATGACAGAGAGACTGTCTTTCTACGTAAATATGCACCAAAATGATGCATAAGAGGACTTATAAATGAACATCAGACCATTGCATAACTCCCTACCATGTATGTTACCCACACAATTGTCTATTGTGTTCTAATCGCTCGTTGTATATGTCCTTTTAATAACGGGTTTATATTTGTGTTTGGTATGTATGAGTTTGAAAGTTCATGCTTTAACCAACTTTATGAATATCCTTCAATAGCAAAACCGTTGAAAAAGAAATTCTACCTGTTTATCAAACTCATGTATAGTACTGCAATTACGTTTCAAACTGTACAACTGACTAATTGGTAAACTTCGTTTTAAAGGAACTGGATGATAACTGTAACGCGGAGTGAATGACGAGAGGCGAG
>JAHKKF010517063.1:0-12401 GCA_019740295.1 Labeo calbasu | reverse complement strand
TTTTCATTTCAAATTTACTTTGTCAAAGCCCTTCAGTCCTCCATGCAGAGCATTGGGTCCATTGTTTATAGCCAGTTTATATTCCTTCTTATCTATCACAAACCGGCCCTTGGCAATGCGGTTTGCAACCCGGCCTACCACAGCTCCAAAGTAGCGAGGGTTTGATAGATAACCTAGAGTGAAATAAAGCGAATTAAGCATTACTTTTATTCAATATATCTAAAGTTACATTTAATGATAGAGATCATCAGCCCTAAACATAACCATGCCTGTTTGGCAGATTACATCAGTGGTTCTCAACCTCTTCAACAACATTCAAAGACCCAATTCTCCTAGATTCTAGATTTAAGATTTTTTTTTTTAAGATTTCATTTTAAGTCACCTGGTTGAGAACCACTTACATTTAGATAACACTTTAATAAGGTGTCAAAGGTGCCATTTGTTAACATTAGTTAATTTATTATATAACACGAACGAACAATGAACAATACATTTATTACACTGTTTATCTGTTAATCTTTGTTTATGTTAGGTAATACAAATTCTGTAGTTCATTGTTAGATCACAGTGTATTAACTAATGTTAACAAACACAACTTGTGATTTTAATAATACTTTAATATATCTTGAAATTAACAACTAAGATTAATAAATGATGTAGAAGTATTGCTCATTCTTAATTCATTTAAACTAACGTAGTTAGCTAATGTTAATTAATGAACCTTATAGTAAAGTTACCTACGTTTATTTAAAAAGTCTTTAAAAGTGTGTCTGTTTTCAGAGATTTTTGTGGATCAAGTAAATATTGGGCAATCTGTATGCATTCAGGGATGCCTTGTTTGTTTTAATTGTTAATTATTAGTTATTAAAGGACATCCCCATCCAGCTTTCTAAATATTGGTATTAGTATTTTAAAATCACAAACTGGTCAACAGTTAAATTAGATAAGGCTTCTTAGCCACTGTCTTTTTTATTGTAGCTGGCAGAACTTCCGCAGCATTCAGTGCTATTTAATATATGATATATAATATTTATAAACAGATTCTGACAATGTTGTTATGACATTACACATTACTGAATGACTTTCTTTTGGAAGCAAACACCTTGATTAAAATGTGCAAAAAAAAAAAAAAAGAGTTTCAAATGTACTGATTTATTACAATTAATTTATTGAAACATTTATTTATTTATTTATTTATTTTATTAGGAGACTAGGTTAGGAGAAGTAAATCACTGAAAATGTCATGTTTCCTAAATACCTTAAAATCAGATGAGTGAATTGTTGACATTAAGTAAGAGAGCTGTAAATTAATGTGGATTTAGCATCTTATAATTTGGTATTTGGGAAATTTTTATTTTTTTTTTTAAATGGGATTTTAATTTCTCCTGACTTTTTATTGTTTCTTTTTGTGGTTGTTGTTTTTCTGCTTGTGTGTGTATATGTGTGTGTACTTGTACACAATAAAAATGCAGCATATATGAAAACACAAATATAAACACTGAAATTCATAATATTACAGTAAGGCAAAGATAATAAATATGATATTTTATAATGTACGAATAAGTTAAAATGTATTACATATGACTAAGAATTCAAAGAACCGTATAGATGTCTCTAATCAGCACATCAGTCTCAAACACCTGCCATTCACAATAATGAAACTTTTTCCATTTTCCATGCACTGAATGGTAGAACTTGCCTTCTATATCATCGTATCCTAACACTATATCCGCACTTTGGCCGCTGCGATCTGGTGTCGTGATGGACTTTATCACGCAGCCCAGAGAGATGATCTCCACACTCACACTACCGGACCGCAGGCTCCATTTCTCCACCGGACCCAGTGCAGTGCTGCACTCCTCTTTACACACCTCCGTCATTCTCAAACAAGCCGTTCACTCAGACAGGATTTACAAGTCCACCATTGAAATGAAAGTTACCACACGGAACTACGACCGACTACACTTTGAGTAAATAAACTACAAAGTTCCGCCCACTATGTCAGAATCCCTTCTGTCATATTTTGTGTAAGTAAATACAGTTTGATAGTGTTATGCCGCCACCGTCTGGATTGGGGTATTACTGCGCTTTTAAAAATGCAAATGTTTTGGCCTATACTGCTGTTCTGATTTTGTAATATGCATTTTCAAAACATTTTAATTGCAACTTTAAACGCTGATGTTAAAATACATTCAATTTATAAAATTACTAAAAACGTAAATAAAATGTGCACGCAATTTGTAGATGAATAAAAACAATACTGAAAGCAGATATTGCAAAACTTTTTTTTTTAATTTTATTTTTTGTCAAATATGATTTTCCACCATAACTTATCTGTAGTTCTTGTCTAGATTACAGCATAATAGTACAAAATAAAGCAATCGTGGTATTTGGACCAATCTAATAATCTGATAATGATCTGGAATATAATCTAATAAAATATTGATCTGGAATACAAATGATAATAAAAGCATAATAACTACAATACAATAATTACAATAACATTTGATTAATGATCACTATTTTTTGCAATACAATTACAATTTTATTTGTATAATTTAACCTGTACCACAGTGTCATGCTGACAGCTTTGTTTGTTCATTTCCTCTTGAAATCTATGCATTCGTACTTATTTTTCAATAATGAATAATTTTGTGACATTCTGACCTGGAGAGTTATAAAACGGGCAACATGCAGATGGATTTTAAATGTGTCAGGCTAAAAATAGACCAGCCCTAGATATGCTGTGCCTCTGAGAGTTCCTCCTTTAAATCCTCACACCTCCTTTGTTTCTTGTAGTTTCTTTCTATGTTTCCACAGTTTTAACTATGATTATAATTAGAATTATTTATTGTTTATTTATTTATTTATTTATTGGAGCTCCACAAATTTCTGCAAAACATGAATACCATGTTCTCAAAAGAAATCCAAGGAGAATTTTGTTCTTTAGTGGAATAAATCTCAATAAAATCACACGAGTGCCACAAATTGATTGAGTGACATAAAATAGCCGAATCATATTTTTTTTTCTTACGTACTTTTTGTTTATAAATCATATTTTCTTGGAAAAGCTGTAGTTCTCTTTTTTATTTAGTTTTCCAAACTGACAAAAACATCTTTGTTTCCTAAACATCTCTGAATGAGTGCATGAAGTAGATATGTACAGTATGAGGGAAACTGGGGCTGTGCGACGTCACACAGCAAAGTTTCAAAAGAACCAAGATGGCGGAAGACAGCGGACCGAGGAATCGGCATTTCTCAGCCTTGAACCATAAATGCCACAACTTTGCTGAAGGTGACAACTTCATTTCATATCTTATATCATCAGAAAGTCGTGCTTTACGAGAGCTTTTTGTTTTCCCGGTGCCTGTTTGTTAGTTCGCGCTGGTCTGTGTATTAATGTCCGGTTAAAAGTTGAAAAACGGGACTTGAACTCGTGTTATATCTGGTCACGGTCAAATTTGACCAGGTGTGAATCGGTTCGCGCCAGAAAGGAGTTCGCCTTGCGCAGTGAGAGCTGAAATAGAGAGTTTGCCAGACATTCATCGCTTGTTGACTTGTGTTGCTGGCGTTAAAAGCCTCGTGAGACGCGCTCTAGAGAGTTGGGATACCTGTCATTGACACCATAACGGTTTTATGCGTGATATACACACTCTAAGCGCATGTTTATTGGTGAACGGCAGTGTTCTCGGTGAGTTCTTAAGTTATTTTTATGCTTGCTATTATTAGATGGCTTAATTTGCAACCTTGCAAACTTTGAAGTCAAGTCTTTCTTATTTTCTTGCGTTGTCATGGTCGTTCAGTATGCGTTATGCATTAAACTCGAATATTACCATAGCTCGTGTGTGAAAATGTATTTGAAAGTTTTATTAAATCATTTCAGTATTTCACCGAACTCGCCAGCTGCTTTGTGGTTGACGAGCTCGTGCGCGCGCAGATATGAACCCGCACGCGGTCAGGTCTTCAGAGATCTTGCGCGCCACTGGAAGCTAGTGAAAGTTTGGTGTGTGCATTTACCTTAAAGGAGTTGTGCTTCTTGAATGTCCTCTTAAGCTTTAGGGTGGTGGATGTCCTGTCAACCTGTGTGTTTAGTCTCAGCACTTACCAGGGTAATTTGCCATGTAAATATACTTTTACTTAGGGCTAGTCTGTTTTGACCAGTAAATCAACATGTGGTTATGTTGAAATGCGCAGGGCAATTATGTTATCTTTATCACTGCAATGTATTAGTCAGTTTATGAACTGATAAGCCATAAGCAGATGGTTATTGTGTTAGATCATAGGGTCTGATCATAGGGTCTGATTTGTACGTCTTGTTGGTCTAAAGTTATATATCCAAGTTTGTTTTTCACATCATTAATAATGGACCTTTAAATGGCGTATAACGATGTATACTTTGCCTATTATGAGTTAAAATTATGAATAAATCAGAGCAATTAAAAATATTACAGAATTATGTATGTTTTTAGCACTTTAAGAACTGAGTTATCAAAATTAGTGAGTTTAGTTAAACTTACAACTACTACAGCATTTATTGTTCATAGTTAATTTATTTAAACATTCAGTGTTTCATTTTTCAAATCAAAATTTTATTTTAGTATTTAACATTATTAGCGTTAGCACTGTGAATAACAGCAATGAACAACTCTTTTTATTAACTGAAATTGATTAAAAGTTAAATTAAAGATTAATAAATACATCTCTCTTTTGTAGCCAATGCATTAACTAATGCAACCTTATTTTTGTGCTATCATTTTATGTCCTGATGTAAGGACGAGGTTGTAAATTGAAAATTATAGTTTGCTAGAAACTGTAAATTAATATTATAGTGTTTTTAGTTGGCTCCTTTTTCCATATTTCACACTCTTATGAGTTTAACAACATCACACAAACTTTGGCGAGTTGTATATCATTATGTAGTCATGCTATACCAACCCAATCTTATGGCAATTTGTAAATATTTTACGAGGTGGCTAATTTGTATGAATTCGTCCAACCTCACTCGTTTAGTAAAAATCGTACGCATTTTATAAGTTTCCCAATTCATATAAATAGGCCATATTGGCGGCACTGAATGTAAACAATGCCACTGAACCGAACAAAACTTGCATGTTTTGCTGATTATTGTTGCTGAAAATGGTCAATTATTGCCATGTTTTGGTCTGTACTAATCAGTCGGACCAGGAAAAACGTTTGGAGTACTATTGACCCCCAAAAGTTATAACACATCAAGGAGAAGAGTGCAAAAAACTGTCAGAGGAGCAAAAAGGTGTTTGTGGTTGGCCAAACTGAACCAGGATTTCCAGGGCAAGAATCTTGACCACATTCGTATGAATGACCTACCCCTAACCCCGCCCCTAAACCTATCCGTCACTGGGGTCTAGACAAATTGTACAAAATCATACGAGTGAACCCCTTTGACCTAAAATATTTAGACCCTTTGAGATTTCAAGAACGTATTTGCATGTTCATGGTATTTGGCAATCATTCAGTCTGGCTAATATGAGTGTCACAAATCTGAATTGGCCTGTACTTAAAGTAGTTTTGAATGGACTGTCCCCTCTCTCCAGTGTGCCCTTGGTGTGTGTTTGCTCACACTGACACTGCTTGATTCTGTTCCAGCGGCTCTGCTCGTCTGGCCGTGAGCCTGAGGAGACTAGAGGGAAGGGGAGAGGGTGTTTGTTTTGTGTTACATGTGTCTTAACCAGTGGACAAAAATTACCAAATTTAGCCCTGTGGCCGAAGGGATCTAGGCTTAACACAGCTCATGGATAAAGTGCATGGGGTTAAAACAGAGACCCACACTCCTGGAATAGAAAGTGACCGCTGTAATGAGCTGCTAGTGAAGTGCTGAAAAGCAAAGCTGCAAATGTCAGAAAACCCCTGTCTGACCAAAGACTTGGTCTCAGTGTGTGGATTTTTAACATTCATGCTTTTTTTGGCCAGTATTGCCCACAACCCCTTGCTCAACAAAGAGGAGATTGTGACAGTTATTTTAGACATTTTAAACAGTGATGAATTCAGGGCTGAAGTTGCCATAATATATAATGTTTTTAAATGTCTAAAATTATTATGTGCAAAGTTATTTTAATATTATTTATATACTATTGTAGTTTTATTAATATGTTGAATTGGCTTTTATTTTTATGTCTTAAATATATTATATAAATATAGATTTTATTTTTTTAATAATTTATGTGCTACGTATGTGTTTAAATTTATTTCAATATTGGTTCTGGTTCAGTTAGTAATTTTAGTGCTTCAACTTCAACTAAATAGAAAATTTAAAAAAATGAAATTTGAAAGTTTAAGTTTTCCATCTAATATTTTATTGTAGCTTTATTTCAGTTAACGAGAAATGTTTTTATTATTGTTGTTAATAAAAATAACCCTACAAATTGCCCCATTTTTTTCCCCATAGATATGACTGGTGTGGAAGACGTTCCATTGTGCCGCCCAGTTGAGGCTTTAAGCTCATTGGAGGAATTCAGCTCTGATACTAATGGAGTAGCGCCATGTGCTGTAGCGGAAGACCTCGAGCAAGAGGAGGACCCAGTTCCTGAGGGGGCTCGACCCATCCAAATTGTGATCACCAATGAGGGCGATCATAAGTTTGAGTTGGATGCTGCTGCATTGGAAAAAATCCTGATGCAGGAACATGTCAGGGACCTCAACGTTGTTGTGGTGTCTGTGGCCGGCGCCTTCCGCAAGGGAAAGTCCTTCCTACTGGACTTCATGCTGCGTTACATGCATGATCAGGTTAGAACAAACCCTCTTCTACTGATGCAAGCATAAAAGTGGTTAACAAATGGACATAATATGAGATTTTTAGATGAAGTATATTTGTAAATTAGAAATTATATGTTTTAGGATTATGTACCTGGTCCCATTTTATTCTTTTTTTTTTTTTTTTTATCTTCTTTTAATTCACATTCATCATTTAACATTTTTTCTTTAGTTCCCTTTAGCGTCCTCAAAACATTACTTCAAGAATTGATGAGAAAATTGTAAATTCATTATTCAGTCAATAATGTAGTTCTTAAAGGGATATTTTTTATGAAATCCGAGAGATGCGTTGCTGTCTTTGACTCTGCATAGACAGCAATGCAACTACCATGTTCAAGGTCCAGAAAGCAGTGTTCACACAAGGTGCTTAAAGTACTTGAACTTAACTTTTTGAAATTTAAGGCCTGAAAAACCCTTGAAAATAGCAATATTCCTTAAGAGATACTGAATTATTAAAAGACAGTATATTTATGTATCTTAAGTGTTAAATTTTTTTAATAAGCTCATATCTGTTTTTTACACAAAATTCACAGAAATGAAAATAAAAAAACATCATACTTTTTTGCCTATTTCAGTAAATGTCATAAAGCTATTGAGCTAAACCAGTAGTAGTACTGACAGTGTCGTGTAAACATGGCTGAAGAGGAACAGATGAACCAAATCAATTGACTGAGTCATTTAAGATGGAACCGCTCCGATTCATACTCTGATTCAAACTCGTCACTCTTCATTTCAAGCGGTTCACTAGCAAAAAACAAATAACATTAAAAGAGCCATTCATTTTCAAATTTCAACATTGCTTGTAATGATTTTAAAAACCATTGTGTCGCAACATGATTCACTGTTTTGAAGTGCTCCAGTCGGATCATTTATCGCAAATCATTTGATTCAGATCGGGCCTTCAAATCGCGTATCACGAATCATTTGATTTAGATCAGGACTTCGGGGCTGGTTCACAAATCATTTGACTTTGTTCAGAACTTTGTGTATCGCGAATCATTTGATTCAGATTGGTACTTCATAGTGCATATCAGGAATCATTTGATTTAAATCAGAACTTCAGAACGGGTTCTTGAATTATTCAATTTGTGGAATGATTCACGCTCCGAGTCCTGATCTGGAATGATGGTTCGCGAATCGTTATTCAGATCGGGACTTCAGAGTGTGGATTGCGAATCTTGCGAATAGATTGGAACTTTGCGTATTGGAAGTTATTTGATACAGATCGGTACTTCGTAGCGCGTATCAGGAGTCATTTGATTGGAACTTCAGAGAGGGTTATTGAATCATTCCATTATTGAATCTTTCAATTTGCGCGCTGTGCTCTGAGTCCTAAATTTGAAATAATGGTTTTCGGATCATTATTCATATCGGGACTTAGGAATGTGGCTTGAAAATCATTTTGATTTAGATCAGAACTTCGGAGCAGGTTATTGAATCATTCAGCGAATTGAATAATTCACGTGCCGTGCTCTGAGTCCTAAATTTAAAATAATGGTTTTCGAATCATTATTCACATCGTGACTTCAGAATGTGGCTTGAGAATACTTTGATTTAGATCAGAACTTCAGAACAGGTTATTGAATCATTCAGCGAATTGATGATTTACGTGCCGTGCTCTGAGTCCTAAATTTGAAATAATGGTTTTCGATTCGTTATTCATATCGGGACTTCAGAATGTCATCATTTTATTTAGATCGGAACTTAGGAGCAGGTACGTAAATCATTTGCTTTAGATCGGAACCTAGGATTGCGGATCTCGAATGATTTGATTTTTTTTTTTTTTCTCGGTTTTTTTTCTTAAACTGTAAAAAAAAAAAWAAAAAAAAAAAATCAAAAACCATAACTGAGATCTCTGATGGAAGTCCTTTAATGTCAAAAAAGTAGTGCTTAAAGTCCTTGAAAGTCCTGGAATTTTATTTTACACTATCTGTATGAACTAGGGATTCAAAAATACAGTTAGTCCATGGTTCAATACGTACTTTGGTTTTTAACCACTGTTTCCGGTTCGGTTCTGATGTCTTGCCACTTCAGTGTGTTGGCTTTTTTTTTTTTTTTTTGCAACAAATTAACAAAATACTCCCGCAAACCTCCGTTCACTAGACAAAGCGTGGTTTAGTATATGTCTGCTTAAATTTTTCTTTTGAGAGAGGTAATATTTTTTTCGATTTTTATGCAAAATAGAATGGGTTTCATTCACATTGGATGCCAGAGGGCGTCCTTGTGCAGAAAATCCACATATGCATCAAAGTAGTAACACTGATGACGTTCTGTTCCAGCTTCTCTAATATGGATAAAGGCATCGCTATTGCTTTGAATAACGTTTTGAATGATGAAATGTAAGAACAATAAACACTCGTTTGCAATAACATATGGTTTACCTGTGTTCTTCAAGCCATCTCGTGTATTTTCATAAGCCATGGTTAATCGACACATAGAATGAGTATTTATTTAATTTATTGTCTGCCTCATTCTGTGACAAGAATCCACATCAGATCACATAAGGAAGTTATTTCAAACACTCGGCTGATGTTGTGAATTAAGAACAAGTTATAATGTTTTTTTGTAGCTTTTGTTGGACAACAGGTTTAGAAAGGCTAATCACTGCATGTCATTACAATGGAAGATGCTCTGCGTGTGTTGCTTTTTTCAGATATAAGCAGGGAAGCGTTTCCTCATTTTAGTACGTGAAATCGCGGGCGCACATACAGCAAATTCCGAGAAATAAAACAAGGAAGTTATTTAAATGCAAAACTGAAAAACCACAATTCACAAGCGCGTGTTGAACCGTGGATGTCGTACCGAACGGTTCGATGTTATGTTGAGAATTGTGACATCCTTAGTACGAACTCTGAGAAAGCGCTTTACAAGGATGCACACTTTACATAACAGTCTTCGTAAACATGTCTGATGATGTGAATGTTTTGCCCAGCCTTACTTATTTGAACAACAATATACAGACGATGAACTACGAGAGATGGACGTTCTACGTCAGAACGCCGGCTCCTGTGTCAGCTGCACCACACCACTGTGAATACGTGAAGACGGAAGACAAGAAATTGTTGAATAAAGTTATTTTTGTTTTCTTTGCGCACAAAAGTATTCTTGTAGCTTCTTAAAATTAAGATTAAACCATTGATGTCACATGGACTATTTTATCGATGTCCGTACTACCTTTCTGATTCTGAAGTGTCAGTTGTCTATGCAAGGTTAGAAAGCTCTCAGATTTCATCAAAAATATCTTAATTTGTGTTCTGAAGATGAATTATGATCGCCAGATTGTCCCTTACTTGTGAGGACAGTAAAATGACATGTCAACCACCCATATACATTGAAATATGCAAGGCATGAGAGACACATCTGTTAAAAATAAGTCTATCTGAATTATCATTCCTGAGAACAAGTTCCTGATGACTCCTATCTTTGACATGTCTTAACTTGTGGTCCTCGTCCTGCATGTTTAAAACCAGCTGGGTCACATGGATGTGAGCATGCATGCTTGATTAAGTACATTTCAGAACATCACATCAATAATGTCTTTTGTCTATGCATCTTTGTAGTCATCTGAGTCATGGATGGGAGGAGACGACGAGCCGTTGACTGGTTTCTCCTGGAGGGGAGGCTGTGAGAGAGAGACCACAGGAATCCAGGCCTGGAGTGAGGTCTTTGTTGTGGAAAAGGAAGATGGAACGAAGGTGGATGGGCGTTCACTTGAAGATGTGTATTATGTCACTGTCAAGATATGTTGACGGTTTGATAAGACTAATCTTTGTGTGTCTTTAGGTGGCTGTTCTGCTGGTGGACACTCAGGGAGCCTTTGACAGTCAGTCCACCATCAAAGACTGTGCCACAGTTTTTGCTCTGAGCACCATGACCAGCTCTGTGCAGGTGTGTAGAAGCATATTAGCTTAAATAATCATATTATCATATTAAGTAACCTAATAGTCTTGTTTGTTTTAGGTTTATAATCTTTCCCAAAATATCCAAGAAGATGATTTGCAGCATCTCCAGGTAGCAGCTTTCTTTGTTGGTGTACATTTAATTAATGGTTATTAATAGTGTGTGGGACAGTAACGTCATGTGTCTTTTATAGCTTTTTACAGAATATGGTCGACTTGCAATGGAGGAGATCTATGAGAAACCATTTCAGGTAGAAAAACTGGTCATTTCTGTACTGGGTACACAACACGCCACAAATGCAACAGATATCCCCTCAAACTTGTTAAAAAAATTCTACAGGGGCAAATACTGACCTTTAGTAAAAAATGATAAATTCAGGCTCTGACAGGCATTATAATTGATATATATTATGCATGTGTATATGGGCCATTCTACAGAACTGGTGCAAACTGCTTTCCCACAACCAAAAAACACATTTAAAAAGCATTTAAGTATTCAAATCTTAGATATTTACTAAGATCCTTCTATGTTAAAACCCACAATAATATTTAAAAATATTAGTAAGCTTAATGTATATATGTGTGTAATAAATATATATATATATATATATATATATATATATAAATAAAATCATCATTTCTTGGATTCCTTTAATTGGGAGGTGGCTTTCCCAGACTTTTCTTTTTGTTAAATATCATTTTGATTCTTTTAAAAAGTGAAGTTCAAAAAAACATTTATTTTTTATTTTCTTTGTTAAATTATGAAACATTTATTGACACTGAAACATTGTATTGTATGTACATTGATTTTAACTAAACCCATAAGTTTATGATTAGTAAATATTCCTGGGTCCCCCTCTCTCATAGCTACAAGGTGTGAGTAGATAGGTCTTATCATTTTAAGGTATAAACAAATAAACAAAAATTTTAAACCAAAAAAAAAAAAATGTAATAGTTGTGATTTTTTTTTTTATTTATTTATTTATTTATTTTTTGTTTTGTTTTGTTTTAGTTTGTGAGTTAAGATTCTGTAATGTGATGTTGTTGCAACCAAAACATTACTGTCACTACTGAAACATGGGATGATTTGTCAAAATTAAAGTATACTGAATTATCAACTGAATTATCAGATTTTATGATTTTGGTTCCAGGTATATGCAAACTAATGAATCCTTAACTTTGAAATCAGTATGATCAACTTTTTGCCTTTTACAAAGAAAAACTGTTTTCAAAATACAACCAATCTCATAAATCACACTTGAAATATTGTTAAAAATTTCATTGTTGTGGATTTACCTCCTGAAAATTCTTTAATAAAATGGCAAAAACAAACAAAAAAATAGGTCAGTATAACCCCTCTCATTAAATTATACATTAATGTGTAGTGACAAATTCAGGGAGAGGACGAATATTCCGAAAACATTCTGAAAATACAATATGAGAATAAACTGCACAATTGCTAGAAATGTGTACCTTGGATATACAATTTGCATGTATGCATTTTTGTTTTTGTTTTTGAAAACACACTTTTTAGAGTCGTTTCCAAAAAGGACAGTAAAGACATTTGTAATGATACAGAAGATTTCTGTTTGCAGTAAATGCTGTTCTTTTGAGTGTTTTATTCCTCAAATAATTCTGGAAAAGATGTTTTTCCAAAAATAAGCAGCAGCACAGCTGTTTTCAACATTGATAATAAGAAATGCATCAAATCAGCAT
>JAHKKF010517062.1:0-15233 GCA_019740295.1 Labeo calbasu | reverse complement strand
TTTCAGCTTGATTTTATTTACTGAAAATGATTTTTAATAGTTTTAATTAGCACATTTAATAACACATGCTGATCTGATGTTTTCTACACATCTGCTTAATTTCAACAAAAAATGCCTTTATTAAATAAAACTAAAACAGTAACTCATTTCACAGCTAAAGGTAACTCAAATAAAATTATATTTCAAGGTAATTAAAAAATGTATTAGTAAAAAATTAACATGTAAAACTGCATGTATTGTATGTATACATGATAGTAATTGAAAATTGTTTAATGTTCCATGTTTTAGTTTTGCTAATAAGTTTTTTTTTTTTTTTTTTTCCACTGACAGGGGTTTGATCCTACAGGATTTGACGTTCGTTCATCTCGGAAACCCAGATTTTATCGACGGTAAAGTGAATTTCTCCAAGCGTTGGCAGCAGTTCAACATTCTGGACAGCATGAGACGCTTCCAGCAAGTGTGAGTAATCTTCTGGCCTCAAACCGCACGTTTGAGAAGCGTGAGATTAGATTACATGTGATTTAAGCTGCAGTCCAAAAGTCTGCCATAGACTTTGCTCAAACCGATTTGTAAAATGAAGCAATGAGGCATTAAAGGCCGTGGTCAAATCTAATATTAAAACATCTCTTATTTCCACCACATAAGAGGAAAAAAATGTGTTTATCATAATTATGGCATAATAGTGATAATTATGAGATACTGAGTTATAAAATCATTATTAGCATGAGATTAAAACAATTGACAATCACAGTTGACACATTAAAATCATGGCACGAAATTGTGAGATACTGAGTCGTTATGAGGTAAAACGTTGAAATTATGACAGTCATAATTATGACAATTCAGAATTATTACATACAATTATGACAATTGTGTCCGTGGATCACAAAACCAGTTATATGGGTAAATTTTTTCGAAACTGAGATTTATACATCATATGAAAGCTGAATAAATAAGCTTTTCATTGATGTACGGTTTTTAGAATAGGACAATATTTGGCTAAGATACAATTATTTGAAAATCTGTGATCTGAGGGTGAAAAAAAAATTTAAATATTAAGAAAAAAGCCTTTAAAGTTGTCCAAATGAAGTTCTTAGCAATGCATCTTACTGATCAAAAATTAAGTTTTGATATATTTACCATAGGAAATTTACAAAATATCTTAATGGAACATGATCTTTACTTAATATCCTAATGATTTTTGTCATAAAAGAAAAATCCAGGTATCATACCTGTGCTACGTAAGACTGGTTTTCTGGTCCAGGGTCACAATTATAAATAATTCTGATGTACAAACTTGAAACTATGAGATATTAATTTTGTAAAAAAATCTGAAATAAGATGAGAAAATATATTATAAAACAATATGAAATTAAAAAACATTTATGACAGTGATAATTATGACATAAAAGTTGTCACAGTTGTGATTAAAAACAGTTGACATAAGTCGAAATTGAGATATTGAGATTAAATGTTCAAAATGACAAAAACATAATTATGACTAAGTCATAATTATGACAAGTTGAAACTGACATAAAAACATAATTATGACATAAAAAATGGAAACTGAGATACTGAGTCACTGTTAGATAAAGAGTCATAATTATGAACAATTATGGCAAAAAAAACAATTATGATGTAAAAGTCAAAATTATAAGTTGAAAATGTATTATGATTTACCGAATTTTTCTCCCCATATATTTTAGAGGTGGAATTATATGTGTTTTTTATGTAATTATTATGTAAGACTTTTCTGCATTTTAATATAAATGATCATATTATAAAAATATGAATATTTGTTGCAGATTTCACAAGTAACTTATTTTAAAAAAAAATGTTCAATTATTAATTTTTATTTTAAATCATCTTTGTAGACACTACGAACTGAAACGGAATGAAGACATCGTCTCGTTCTTCAACGACTTTAGCGATCACCTGGCGGAGGAGGCGTTATGGGAGCTCTCGCTCAAGATCAAACCGCGAAACATCTCGCGGCGCAGGACGGAGCGTGAGGAGAAGACCTAGAACCTGAAATCTAGAACCTCAGAGACAATTTACGGTGAGACCTGAACCTCCTGCAGAACCTTGGGAACCCACGCTAGGCTGTTTTACCCACGCTAGAGTTCTTAATACGGTTCTGGAGCTGAAATGGGCTGAACCGAGACACGTGAGCTCCAGTTTGCACCAATAAACTGAGACATTGGCAGTATTTTTTCCCTTGACTGTTTCCTTAAAAACTCAGGAGGGGAATCCTAATTCAGTATAGATGCGCGCACGCGTGCACGCAGAGGGCTCAAGAGGACCCGAACGCTGTGATATAAAGCTAAATCCTCACAACTTTCTATGTTTGCGTGTGTTTACGTGTGGCTGTACAGAAAGACACACTCTGAGAGGGCTTGGTTCATGATATTAATACACTGTGCCTGATGGAGTGAGTTCATGTTTGTTTGTCCCGCTCGGATGTACCGTTTGACCTTCCAAAGGTCTGATTCAACCTACGATTCCCGTTTGGAACTGTGCAACTGGGTCGATTGGGAAACGGGCGGACGTGTGCAATCTTATAAGCGTTTTATAAGGAATATTCGCTGATCTGATGAAACGAGTATGTTTTGACAGACGCCGTGAGTAATGGACTATATGGAATATATATTAATTTGAAAATTAAAGAATGAACTGGACGTTTGGACTCGTTTTTCACATCGTCTTGCTATATTGTTTTGTGTGTGACCATGTGCACCCCTCATTTTAATGGTTTACCCCGTCAAAACGCTGACAGGCCGATAAATCCAATGAAAACCGTCATGAACGTGTGGATTTTTCACCTTTAAATAAAAAAAAAATTGCATTGTGATATTATTTTCATGACTATTTCTTTTCATGCACATTTTTTAATTTTCCTCATTTTTAATAGTTTGCAAAATCCCAAAAATGCATAAATACATTTAAAATTACTTTAATATAAAATTTAAAAAATGTTAATGTTAAATTCAATAAAAGAGTAAAGTGCATTTGTAAAATACAAATATAATGGTAGTATCTGTGCTAAATTAAAATTATGATAATCTGAAGTTAAAAATGGATCACTTTCATAAAATAAAAACGTAAAAAGTTTAAAAAATGCAAATTGTTCATAAAGCCTTTTTATGCAATAATTTTGTACGTTTACACAAGATTGGTTTATGAATGATTCAAACAGAAAATCATCAAATTGTTCACGAGGAGAAAACATTACAAACAAATAAAAAAAATAATGTATAATTCAATAAATAATTAATAAATATGCTTAATTGTCATGAATATACTGTCATAATGCAACCAAAAAATGTTTTTCTTTATCCAAAATTAATTAATTAATTTTTTTTCTTTTGATTATTGCAAAAAATGACCTTAACATTTATCGAAGTTTATTAACAATTCAAAAGAAAATCATCAAATTGTTCACGACATAAGAAAATGTTACAAACAAAGAAAATAATGTATAATTCAATAAATAATTAATAAATATGCTTAATTGTCATAAATATATAGTCATAATGCAACCAAAAAATGTTTTTCTTCATCCAAAATTAATTTATATTTTTTTTAATCTTTTGATTATTGCAAAAAAATGACTTGAACATTTATCGAAGTGTATTAACAATTCAAAAGAAAATCATCAAATTGTTCACGACATAAGAAAACATTACAAACAAATAAAGAAAATAATTTATAATTCAATAAATAAATTAATAAAAGTGCTTAATTGTCATGAATATACTGTCATAATGCAACCAAAAAATGTTTTTCTTTATCCAAAATTAATTTATAATTTTTTTTTATTTTTTGATTATTGCAAAAAAAATGACCTTAACATTTATCGAAGTGGACTATGATGTCACAGAGAGGGGCGGGGCTCAGTGTTTCCTGTCGGCGAGCAGTTTGACGGCGTGTGGATGTTTTTGTTTCTTTTGGGATGTGTATGATATGTTCTGTATAAATGTACATGTACAGTCGTGATGTATAATCTCCCATTATGTAGAGAGGGCAGTTACGAGGAAATATATTTTCGAACCAAATGAGTCATGCACTAAAATAACTAACATTATGAGGCAAAAAAAAAAACATGAGGACTGAATATGCTGTGATCTCTGGGCATCAGAGAGCGTGTGTTTGTGTGTGTGAATGTGGTTTTTCTACAGAATGTCGTAATTCAGATATGGGAGAAGGGAAGCTGAAGCTGCTTTCTTCAGTGTGTGTGTGTGGGGCGTCTGGCGTCTGTGATGTTTACTGACTTGTGGGAATTTTTTTTTCCTGTTACACCTATAACATCCTGTATATTCAACCACCAATAAAACTGCTCTCTTTGTATTGTGTTTGTATTTTTCCAACACTACATTTAGCACATTTACACCTACAAAAAATTGGCCATACTAGTGCCATTACCAAAGTAAAAAAGACAAAAAAAAAAATTACCAAATAAACCATGGTTTTCCTACACTAACCAAAGTTTAACAATGGTATTTATGGTAAAACTGAGGTTATTCACTTTTACCATAATAAAACCATGGTTAATTTTAAGCTATACTGTCTTATAGTTTGATGTTTTCTACTGGAAAAACACACGAACCCGTTCTGAAATCCTGATCTGAAACGAATGATTCGCCAACCATAATTTCAGATCAGGACTCGGTGCGCGGATCGCGAATCAATCAATTCACGAAATGATTCACGAACCCACTCCGAAGTTCAGATCTAAATAAAATCATCTGCGAACCGTAAGTTCAGTTTTGGATCAAATGCTTCGCGAAGTTACGATCTAAACCAAATGATTCGCGATATGCGATTTGAAGTCCCGATTTTAATCAAATGATTCGCGATCCGATTGGAGCGCTTCGAAACAGTGAATCATTTTGCAACGTTAAATTCGAAAAGATACGTTTCACCCGTCACTATATGTTCTTTTAAAAATTATTACAAGCGATGTCGAAATTCGAAAAAGAATGGATTTTTTTTTTCGATCTGGTTTTTGCTAGTGAATCACTTGAAATGAATGATCAATCAGTCGGAGCGGTTCCAGCGTAAATGACTTACTCAGTTGATTCGGTTGTTTCTCTTTTCGCGTCTTCAGCCATTTTTTCACGACACCCTCAGTACTAGCTCGGTATTTTTATGACACTGAAACAAGCGATTCAGTTATGTTTTTTAAATTGTTAAATTTTGTGTGAAAAGATATATGCTTGTTGAAAAATTAAACACTTATATCATAGAATACAGTTATTGTCTTTTAATAATTCAAGTACTTTTCAAATACCTCTTCAGGAATGTTGCTGTTTTTAAGGGTTTTCCAGGCCTTGCATTTCAAAAAGTCAAATTCAAGTACTTATGCGGTCTTCATTTTGGGTTGTACACTCATGGTCTCACGCAACAAAATTAAATTTTGTAACAAAATAATGTTTTTGTTTTTGTTTTTTTTAAACAAATTTAATTTTTCTGTTCATTAATGTTTTTACTACATTTGTTCAGTTTTCAGAGTATTTATTATAATTTTTTTAATTTGTATAAATTAATAAATAAAATTTTTTTAATAGGTTTTTATACAAAAACAGCTTTTTGTGTAAAATTCACTTTATAAAAGACCCACATTTTTAACTTTCATTCATGGGTATAACATGGATCATTTGACATGGTTTAGTGTAAGATTTTTGCCCATCTTTTGGAAAAAATGCCCTTTTAAGCATCTTGTATGAATCCTGAGTAATGATGCTGAAAATTCAGTTTTGACATTTAAAACACAATTTTAAATTAAATTAAATTTCATTACTCATTAGTCTGAATGTTTACATTATTTTATCAGTGTAGAATGTAAAAAATGAGACATTAAGTCACATAAACTTGTTCTCTTTAATATTAAAAAAAAAAAGGTTTGTACAAGTAAAATGCAAAATCTGGTTACAAATGAATAACTACTTTAAAATATTCACATTTAGGAACAAATTACAGTGAGGTGAATGACATCAATTATACAGAACATTCAAACAAACATATCAGTGATTAATAATTAATAATTTTAAATACTATACTATCACTATAATTCACTAGAAGTATTTTACTTCATCCATTTCATGTCTCATCCTGACCAAACAGGAGTTTATACTAGACAAGGCAGCACTGAAACTTAATTTCAGGTGTTTAAAATGCCATTATACTCGACAATAGTAACAAAACAAGTTGACTTTTATATTCTACATGTGTAATTGACAATTTCATGTTTTGGAGTTGTGAAGTTATAGTTTTATGAGACGGATCAGGCAGTGAAATACAGACTGGGCTGTTTGTGCTAATGTACGTGGAATTATCCTGTTACAGGTACTGACTGTTATTATAAACGTGAGAAGAGATTAATGTGATTAGAATGTGAATTGTAACATGTAGGACAATTACTATTTTATTTATACAGAACAGTTCTGCCTTGAGAAAGATGTGACTACAGGTTAAAGGTCACACTGAGGGTCAGGTGACTCAGCAGCAGAAGGCAGTCTTAAAGGAATAGTCACCCAAAAATGAAAATTTACAAGTAATCCACACCACTCCAGTCCACCAGTTAACATCTTGAAAAGCCAAAAGCTGCATGTTTGTAAAAAATTTTAGAGACTGAATCTGACGGCACCCATTCACTTCAGAGGATCCATTGGTGAGCAAGTGATGTAATGCTACAAACAAACGTGTCTACATTTTGGATGGCCTGAGGGTGAGCACATTTTCAGCAAATTTTCATTTTTGGGTAAACTACTCCTTTAAATTCTGTGAAAAGTGAGCCTGATAGAGATTGTGTGCTGGAAGCATGCAGAAAAATTCAAGCTTTCAGGTTTTGTGACCATACGACTTCTTTCTGTTTGTGTGTTAATGTGGTCGCGTGCTGGGCTCCAATAGGGGGCGTTTCGGCGGGACGTTCGCGCCTCCGCTAGATTTCTCGTCGTGTTCGACCACGCCCCTCTTTAGACTCCGCCCGTGGGCGTGTCCATTGACAGAACCCCTCTGCCATTTGCAGATGTCACCGTTGAGGATGTCCTGAATATGCTGCACAATCAAGTTTATTGCCACTAAATACATTAAAAAAGACAAAAGAGAAACAAGGTGTTTGAAACACAAGGCTTATTTTTGAATATTTATTGGCTTTGTAATCATATTTACCCATGTTATCAACTCCGCGAGGTATTATGACATCTGCATATTTCTTGGTCTGAGAGGTTGGAGAGATTTCAGATGTCATGAATGCATCATATTGCTATAATATAAATATTCAATGTGATTTCAGCTTTTGTTGTGTGTGTTTTCTCACTGGAAGACAGAATTCTTCAAAGGCTGGTTTAACAAAAGTGGTGTACTGCGTGAGAATCTGTTCCAGATCTCGACCTCTTCTCATGTCGCGCAGAACTAAACACATGATACGCACACTGTTAAGGTAATTATTCAAATATTTGATGTTTTCATAAATTCAAATTAAAAAATGAAGTTTGGCTTAAAAGTAAAATAAATATTATTGATATACAAAACTGATCAAACATTCAGGGTCAGGAAGATTAGTAGGATTTTTTTTTTTTTTTGTAAAGAAATTAATACTTTTATTCAGTAAGGAAACATTAAATTGATCAAAACTGTCAGTAAAAAGATGTATATTTTAAATAAATGCTTAAACATTTAAACGTTCTATTTATCAAATAATCCTAAAATGTATCAAAATGTCCACAAAAAAAGAAAGAAGAAATGAAAATTAAGCTTTGATCACAGGAATAAAATACATTTTTAAATATATTACAACAGAAATGGTTATTGTAATTGTAATAATATTTCACAATATTACTATATAATATTTCACTGTACTTTTGTTCAAATAAATGCAGCCTTGGTAAGTAAAGAATTTAAAAATCTAGTGTACATAATTTTCTAGTCATTTATTTGCAAGTTAGTTCCTATTATTAAGTTTTAAATTTAAAATTAATTTGAACTCTTAAAATTAACTATTTAATAACTAATTAATAAATCTGATTAGAACTTTAAATTGGATATAAAACTGTATATATAAAAATGAAATCTGTATATGAAAACTGGAAAGAGCAGAACCTGAACCTAACAACAAATTTGATGTAATTTAAAATGTTAGTTATATTTTATTTAATCATTTTGCTATGAATACTACATATATTTAAAAAAAAAATAGGGAATAATAGGGAATATTTGGCCGAGATACAACTATCTGAAAATTTTGAAATCTAAGGGTGCAAAAAAAAAAAAAAAAAAAATCGAAATACTAAGAAAATTGCCTTTAAAGTTGTCCAAATGAAGTTCTTAGCAATGCATATTACTAATTAGAAATTACGTTTTCATATATTTATTGTTGGACATTTACAAAATATCTTCATGTAACATGATCTTTACTTAATATCCTAATGATGACCCATACAATGTATTTTTGGCTACTGCTACAAATATACCCATGCTACTTAAAGACTGGTTTTGTGGTCCAGGGTCACATTTTATTTATAAAAATGCTGTCTCTAATGCACAGAAATGGCTTGGTGAACCATTTGCTTTAACAATATTTACCTCTGCGAGACAGGCGTACATCAGAGTCCGTGTCGACAAACAGTTTCATGTGAAACATGTCTCTGACTTCCTGTGTGTAAAACACCAGAATCCCTTCAAACAGCACCACATCAGCAGGATACACACATATCTTCTCTGGCAGCCTACACACAATTGACAGTCTGTTATCAGAAAACCACACGCTATCAATGTACACGTGAAGAGAGAGTGTGTCACTGCTTGACGCGTCTTATTGCCTGGAATGGGTGACGAAGTCATATGTAGGAACCTCCACCACCTTCCCGTCAATGATGTCCTTCAGCGTCTGACACATGAATTCTGTATCAAACGCATCTGAGAGCGACAAAACATAATAGTGTATTAAAAAAATGGCATTTTGTAAAGATCCACATGAGGACGAGTAAATGATGACGGCATTTTTACTGTTTACTGCTTTTACCTGGATGGTCAAAGTTGTACTGGCCTTTCAAAGCTTTGGCTTTCTGTTCTGGAGTGAGAACCCGGTAGAAACTGTCCTGGCTGACAATAGTGACCTTCCTCTGGTGATGATCCACCTTATTCTGCCCCAAAAGCTCCATGATTTTTGCACACACTGTGGACTGACAGGAGAAAAACAGCAGTTAATGACCTGGACTGACAGTCTAGTGTTCATTTGTAATTGCATCAGCCTGAATATCATTACAGATACTGTTACAAGTAGATATTAGATTTTAGGAGCCAGATGCTAATGCTTGACTTTGTGTGAATTATTTACATTTTCCTTCCTAGAATTACCTTTTGCATGCTGTTCTTGTGAATTTGATATAGTTTGATTTAACTTGCATGCATTCCACTTAAATGCAAAGGCTCAAAACAGACACGTGTTGACTGTGACAGCTAAGAGACAACATTTGTAGGTTTCCATGCGTTAAAACGCCTATAACAGCAGTATGCATCAGTTTGCATCGCTCATGTAGTGTTTTGTACCTTTCCACTGGCCGTTCCTCCGCTCACCCCGATCAGGAAAGGACGGTGCCGCGGCCGCTCGGTTTCACACAACACTCCGGTTGAATTCATGCTGGGACAGTAACAAAAAACAGCGTTTCTTCAAGTATGGAGTCCGGGTGAGTGCATAAAGTCGTTCTGGAGATGATCGGTCATCAGTTGGAGGCTGTCTGGGCGGTGTGTGATCGATTACCGCCTGGTTTCACTATCAGCCACGGCCGATGACGTCTCCAATGTTACTGTACTGGTTAGTACATGTTTATGAGACATTTCTGTTCCTGCAGGGAGCGCTCCGTTACTTGAAAAGACGAGTCCCCATTGCGGCACAGTCAAATCTCAAGACGTTTTTTGTCTTACTTGAGACCTTTGTAGATTAGAAAGTATCATTTTTTAAATTTCCAAATGTCCGACATTGATTCCTGGCATATGAGTGGAAGCCTCCTCAGTAGAATGTTGTTTTAAAACAATCGTGTTAGTAACTCCAAACGATTGTGATTGGTCCGTTTGGTGCAGCGGTGAGAAAAGTAACACTGGTCATGTGACCACGTTGTCTTTGCGACGTTTCTTCAGCGGTCTAGATAATATTTTACAATTGAGTAATGATACTGAGAAACTTTAATATATATTGAACTGATAATAGATTTCCTACTCCATAAAATTGGAGTAGGAAAATTATTTTTTATCCTGACCAATAAGAGCAGGCCGCTAAGCTCCGCCCATCATCCGCCCCATGTACCTTTCGAATGCCATTCTACCTGTTTTTTCTATTTATATGCTGTCGCTTCTAAACGTGACTGCGTCACAGCATCCTAAGCAAACTCCATGAAACTTCTAATCAATGTCATCACTTTGAAGAGTTTTGGATTGACTATTCTAATTTTTAAAAAAGAATTAGTCTTTTTTATTTATTTATTTATTTTTTGAAGAGATCCTTTTCATATTAGGTTTATAATTATTTTATAACTATTCCTTGCCAAGTGCTATTATTATTATTATATTATTACAAATGATATAATGTTTATATAATGATATAATACCTTTAAAAAGAAAATGCCTTTTTTCAAGAAAAGCTAACTTTTATATATTAATATATTAGCTGTAATATTATATTATCTTATGTATTGTTCAAATATCTTGTCTTTTTGCCTTTTTATTAATTTTTCAGTTCTTATTTAACAATAAACAAACATAATTTCCCAAAAACTGAAAGAAAAAAATGATTTTTTATTATTAAAATGTATATAAAAACAAAAATATTAAAATATACGTAACTCATTAACAAAATCCAAAAGATGCAGCAAAAACGGTATTGATTTGGTTGTTTTCAAGTTTACCAATCGAAGGTCGCTGATAAAGTGTGATGTGTTTGAAAATATCAAAGGACATTCAAGGGAAAATATTGCAGTGACCACAAGGTGGAGCCGAACACTTAAAAACAACAACTTCTTTTAACGCTTTATTTAGAAGAATATTATAAATATAACAATAATAAATGTCCAGTGATGCAACTAACAAAGGTCAGTCATGTTTTGTCTGAATCATCGCTGAGATGTGGTGGTTTCTGTTCATCTGGATTATTTCTTGAAGCCTCCTTTATTGATTCCTCAGCAACAATTTCCAGGGCCTCGTCCCCTTGAACTCTCCGGACTGCTTCACCCTTAGCAGCCAAGATTTCCTCTATGTTTCTAAAAATAAAAAAATATTTAAATGAATAATAAATCTAGCAGTTCAGTATTATAGTCAGTTGAAATAATACTGTAATGTAATAGAAACTAAAAATATCTCAAATAATATTTTATGTATGTATAATTAATAATTTTAAATAATAAAACATTTTAAAAATATTACTAGGTGGTCAGTGGAAAAGTTGTGAGAAACAATATAAAAATAAAAAATAAGATGAAACTAAATATATAAATGAAAAAAAATAAAATAAATAGTAATTCATTAATTGTAAATAATAAAAATATACAAAAATATTTTAAATTAGACTTAAATAAATACATAAATACATGTAAATTATACAAGTAGCAGTACAGTACTATTGTGAGGAGAAGGAAAGTGTAATTGAATTAAAATTAAATAAAATAAATACAAATTTTCAACAACAACAACTTTTTAATTTTTTCCTCTGCTTTAGAGAAAGTAGTCAAATATAGCATGAAACAGCTTTTTTTTATTCTCTTCAGTTTTTAAAAAAGCAAATATTACACATGAGAATTCTTGCACAGAACATACACACCTTTTCCCCTCCAGGTCCGAGAACCACTTTAGATTGTCAGCGATCACGTGGTGGTTTTTACATCCAGGACAAGTTACAATAACAACACCCTTGTGATAGGCTATCTTGGATATTTTCTTCATAGAGCGAGTAGAGCACACCTACAGACAAAATGTACAATTAAATGACTGAACATTACCTAAGCAGTCAAAAGTTCCCCTAAACATGTAGTCAAACATTGACAGTAGTATAATCTTACTTTGCAGGTGTAAACCAGGTGATAGTGTGTTGACTGCAGCTGTCCAATGGCTTCAGTCCTGCATACAGAAGTTGTGAAGCTCCTGCAGAAACTCAATCTGCTTCCGTTCCGTGATTCAACAGATCCCAGATCCCTTTTCTGTGCCTCCTGATGCTTGCCTCTAGCTGTACATGATGTACAGGTATGTAACGTTACCGACAGACTTCCCGCACCACGTGCTTTGGGTATTCTCGGTCTGAATAAAAAGTAACATAATCGAGAGGCCATTATCGAAACGTTCCCGGTCTAACTGTTCTTTTTAAACACACGCAATATCTCTACTGAGGCTGAAATGTCATGTTTGTCATATCCGAGTTGAATCGCTCGTCGCTTGCCGATGACGACAAAGACGCATCGAAGCCCCGCCCACCATGTTTATCCACCAGTGACATGTGGATTACATAAGTTTGAGATGAAAGATGCAAAAGTATGGTTTTCCCGCGATAATTAATGATGATGTGGAGATAAATTACTTAAGAGATCAAAAAAAAAAAAAAAGAGAGAGAGATTATTAAGGGATAATTATTCTTAAAATTAAAAATCCAGTACATGATGAAAATCTCATGTCTTTGGATGCAGATCACAGGTTTTTGTCTTTATTTATATTTGATATTTGGTGTGCAGATATCTGAATTTTTGTAATAAATAAAATTGAACATAACTGTTTATGTAGTAAAAAAAAAAACAAATTGTTTTCCAGAGAACAAAAAAAAAAAAAAGAATCATACACATAAACTTAATCATCTAATTATTTTCTCAATTGATTATCAAATTACTCATCATATACTGTACATGTAATATAGTGTATGACAGTGTGATAATTATTATATGATTAGGTTGTTGTGGGTGTGACTGTGACTGTAATATGTCCTCTGCTGCTTTCCTGGCCGAATCTGATTTATTTAATTATTTATTTATGGGAAGTTACTATGACATCATGATGAATCTATCTATCTATCTATCTATCTATCTATCTATCTATCTATCTATCTATCTATCTATCTATCTATCTATAATGATGTCATAGTAACTTTCCGTTATTCAACAGTTGTGTCTCTTCTTGACTTCCCCCGCGTCTGTGTCTTGAGACAGTTCCTTCAGTTACAGTAAACGACCTTCATCACACAAGGATAGTCTGCATTGTCCGCTCCACTCTGCGTCACAGTCACGCCCGCTTGTGCTGTATCAGCGCAGCACCGGTGAACGCGCCGCAGTACAATTCCTACTATGGCGAAGATCTCGCTCATGAATATTAAGTAACTCACGCTGACGTTGCTTAGTAACGTTGTCGCAGCGTCCTTCACCTAACCTACTTAAATATTCAAGATCACAGCCTTCAAAAAGGAATGCAGATGTTCATGATGGATATTTATTTTGTTTAATGTCAGGAAAGTCACTACAGAAGGTAGTGACTTTTAAACATATCATTAAAGAAAGGATCATACAATAAAATTACATTGTTCTCTTTAAAAAAAAAATGAATTATAAAAACAGATTATAGATTACACAATAAAATAATACATAATATGTAAAATATTTTATATATTGTATATTGTATTTTTTATATAAATTAATATTCTAATAATAATAATAATAATAATAATAAAATTACATTTATGCATTTGGCAGATGCTTTTTTTCCCAAGTGATGTCACGTTGCAACAGATCAGCAACAACAGATGGTCTCTTCCACACAAAGATTTATTAACAAACAAAATAAAAGAAGTCACATTAAAAATATTACATAGATGCTTGTAATAGTGTACTTAATAAGTATATGCAAAATATTGAAGGAAGGTACTTTCTGTGATATAGAAGAGACAAATGTACATCTTTTTTGTGAATGTGTTTGTGTATGTTTAGTTTTTTTTTTTTTTTTTTTTTTTAATGAGTTATGTACCTATCTCTCAGAAGAAATAAAACAAATATCACTTTTGATATTATTTTCTTTTATTCTAACCCTAACTCCGATATTCAATATATTGTTAATCTTTGTATTATACTCAGCAAATTTCTGGGTAAGAATCCACTACTGGCATAAAAATAAAAAATCATACAAAAGTCAAAAATTGTTTTACTGTTAAACTAATTTACTGTTAAACCTTGTATATATATATATATATATATTTAGTTTATTTATTTTACATTCCTCCTTATATTATTTTTGAGATATTTTGTCCTCTATTATTATTGATATGGTATAGTTATGTACTTTTTTAAATTAAGTATTTCGGCAATTTAAAAAAAATAGATTAGGGCTAGTTTCTTTCAACCAATCGGGTGCGTCTGCCGCTCCAACGTAAAGCTACGTCATTCATATTAATGAGCCGAGCCTTCGCCGTAGTAGAATTCAAAGCATAAGCGTACCGGGCGTTTCTTCTGACGCCAGTTCCTGGGCGTGGTTTATTCGCGTTCCTCAACTCTTTCCTCGGGTTGCGGGAGAGTGTGAGGCTGCCGCTGTGGATCGTGGACCGGAGGAAAGACATGTATCAGTTATGCGCCACAGGAGCCAGAGATCCACTCAGTAACGAGGCCGGTGAGTTGCGCCGGATGTATGTGTGTTTCTCAATGCTTTGAGTGTGTTTAAGGTGTGTTCGATAACAGAAGACGCTTTAAAAAGACCAAAGAGACAAGCTTTAATTTTCCACCCACGGAAACCCATAAGACTGCAGGCCTAGGACCGAGTGTGTGTGTGGGTTTGCGTGCTTAAGTTTGTGTGTCTTGAGTTAGTTTATGAATTAATGAATAATTCAGTCATGTGCTTATGTTTGTGTGTTGTGTTTCATGTGGTTGTGTATAGCTCTCATGTATTTTTATTATAGGGCCCCTTAGATCAAGGGTCCGGAGACCCACAAGAAAGCACTATGGGTAAAAGTTCAGAGAAAAACTGTGTAAAAACAAGTAAATAATTAAAAAACAGGATAAATGTTGTTAAAACAAATTGAAAATGACTAAAACGAATGAATGAATGAATAATAATGTAAAAATAGTAATAATAAATCTAACAAAACAGTACTATAGTAAGTAGAAAATGTGATAAAGTAAATGAATGGAAATGAAAAATTTCCAAATATTTATAATAGTAATTTTCGCAGTATAAATTTGGTGAGGGTCTGTATTTGAGGGTCTGTAGCACCTAATATATAT
>JAHKKF010517061.1:15667-31116 GCA_019740295.1 Labeo calbasu | reverse complement strand
GGTTACACGTGGTCTGCAGTTGTGAGGCCGGTTGAATGTACTGCCAAATTCTCTGAAACGCCTTTGGAGACGGCTTATGGTACAGAAATGAACATTCAATTCACGGGCAACAGCTCTGGTGGACATTCCTGCAGTCAGCATGCCAATTGCACGCTCCCTCAAAACTTGCGACATCTTTGGTATTGTGCTGTGTGATAAAACTGCAGATTTTAGAGTGGCCTTTTATTGTGGACAGCCTAGGCCACACCTGTGCAAAAATCATGCTGTCTAATCAGCATCTTGATATGCCACACCTGTGAGGTGGATGGATTATCTAGAGATCTTTGAGTTTAGCTCATGAAAAATGGGGGCAAAAACAAAAGTGTTGAGTTTAATATTTTGGTCAGTATATTTTAATAGCATAAATCATGCTGATGTGAAAGTACTAAAAGCAAAAGTCAGTTGTGCCTATGTTCTTATGGGTTTAAATGTCAGCCAGAAAGTGTTGAAATGGTTTTACCATCTGATACTTCAGTGCTGGGGACCCATAGCACATTTTGCGGTCTGATTCAGACTCAAGAGCTCATCAGATAAGAGAGATGTGCAAATATGCAGAGCCCTGGAAGAAGTACAGGCAGGCCAGTATTAATAGTGTAGCACTTTCACAATACACATCGTATCGCTTTACAGAAGGTCACACTGTTAATGTTTACAAAAATGTTTTATTCACACCAAGATGAATGTTTGTGATTTCTGCATGTGATTGGTTAGAATGAAAATGTTTTCCTCATTTGCAACTCACTTTGGATAAAGCTGTCCGCTGGATGAACAAATGTAAATGTAAAATGTAAATTTACTCTCTGACCGTTGCTGCTGCTTATTGAAAAGCAGAAGTGCCCTGTTGCTCGCTCTCAAGCGAAGTGATGGAGAAGTTAAAACCCTTTTGTGTGAAAAATGAAGGAAGGATAGAGCCGTGTCTGCGTAGCCGTGCTTCCTCATGTCAGCTAACGCAGTTCTTCTCAGCTCTTACGCATAGCACTGCATTCTACAGGTGCATCTCAAGAAATTAGAATGTCGTGGAAAAGTGTTGAGATAGGGAATTGGTGGGTTTTTGTTAAATGTGAGCCAAAATCATCACAATTAAAAGAACCAAAGACTTAAACTACTTCAGTGTGTGTGCATTGAATTTTTTTAATACACAAGCTTCACAGTTTGAGTTGAATTACTGAAATAAATGAACTTTTCCATGACATTCTAATTTATTGAGATGCAGCTGTATGTCTTCCTTATTTACACGCCTGTGCTGTAGATCCCTAGAACAGCAACAGTTATGAACCACTGACCTAAAAGGAGCACGTTCAGGGAGAATATCGAAGGGCCTAGGACCGACCCTTGTGGCACAACGTACTTTGCTTCTTTTGGGTTCAGCTATTTTAGCAAAGTCAGGTAGGATCTAAACCAGACTTGTGCCTGTGCACAATTAGCAAACATAAAATGATTACTATGTTTGCTGATCCTGTGTTATCCATGAGGTAAATTGCACCAAATAAATGTTTTCAGTTGGCCTGATGTGAACGCATGCATTAAGCAGTGCATTTTCGCCTACAGCGCGTCCATTCCTATGTCCGAGAGGTACTGGCCCGAGAATGCAGACCTTCTTTTGCACGACGGAGAATGGAGGCTTTACATTCCAGCTCTACAGCAGTGCTAGAGCCCTTTTTGGACCAGAACACTCATTTGAATGAACAAATATTCCAATATCCACCACCGTTTGGTTTCCTGGACATGAAGAACAAGCTTCAGGAGATCCTGGACCTCCTACCAGCCGCCTCTGAGGAGAGACGTGGAGGGAAGGACTGTCGTCGATGTCTAGTGATTGGAAATGGAGGGATACTGAAAGGATTGGGACTCGGACCCCTTTTTAACCAGTTTAATACCATCATCAGGTGAGCGTTTGCTCCGCTTAATCTGTTAGATTTTAGCTAAGGGATGTGTGCGAGCGTGTGTGTTAGACTCCTGTTTGTGTGCAGATTGAATAGCGGTCCCGTGCGAGGTTTCAGCGCAGACGTCGGGAACCGCACCTCCATCAGGATGAGTTATCCTGAGGGCTCCCCGAAGGTCTGGGACGACACCGATTCGGATCTCAGATTTGTGGCTGTGATCTACAAGTCTGTCGACTTCCACTGGCTTCGTGCGATGATTACCAGGGCGTCCGTTGTGAGTGCTTGTTCACGCATTCGACCGATAACTGTCTCGATCGGTACGGTACGTCTGAATGTCACGTTTAACTGTCACCCTTCAGGCGCTGTGGGACTGGCTGTTTTTCTGGCAGAGCGTGCCGGCGAGTATCCCGCTCAAGGCCTCCCAGTTTCGTCTGCTGAATCCGGAGATTATTAGAGAGACGGCCTTCGATCTGCTTCACTATCCCAGTGTTAGAGAACGCCTCTGGGGCTGGGACCAGGTGAGCTGCTTTTAGTTGCTTTTTTGTATGGGTTGTTCATTTAACACATTCATTTGGTGCAGTTATGTAAAAAATAAAGTTAAAATGATAAACATAGTTACGCAGTGCCCCATCCAGACCCAATGCAGGACGTGATGGAGTCTGTTAGAATATAGTTATATGAGCCTAAAATTCAAGATATGAGTGCAAAAAATAAATCGCCCTCTTATATGTATATCATATGGTATAATTTAACAATGTATGATACTGATTTTACATGAGTTTAAAGTGCCCTTATTATGGATTTTTGAAAATGACCTTTCATGCAGTGTGTAACACAGCTCTGAGTGAATGAAAACAACCTGCAAAGTTTTAAATCTGAAAGTGCACCGTGTATGAAGTTATTGTCCTTCAAAAGAAAGAGTCGTTTCCGAGTCACAAAAACGCGTCATTTTCAAACGAATCTTAAGCTGTTTCAAGTTGATGTCAACATGAATCATTAGCATATTCCCACCCGGAAGGACTCGAACCCGCCCTCCCTCAAACGCTGGAGCGGATTTAAGAAGTCTTGTGCTCTGCACTGTGAGGGGAAATCCGTTAGAGTATGTCAGAAAACTCCCATCTCATTTTCTCCTCCAACTTCAAAATCGTCCTACGTCGCTGCAGAAGTACCGACCCAGTGTTTACAAAGTGAACGTGCAAGGAGGGTCAAACACCCTTTACGAAAAAAAGGGTGAAAAACAGCGATGTAGGATGATTTTAAAGTTGGAAGAGAAAATGAGATGGGAGTTTTCTGTCATGGACCAGAAGACACAGAGTACACATGTGCGTCGCAGAGCTAGACGAGACGAGCATTTGTGGTTAAAAAATGTATGCATATTAATTTTTTTACGATCGCTTTGCTAGATAAGACCCTTATTCCTCGGCTGAGATTGTTTAGAGCCGTTTGAAGCTGCATTTTTAACCTTAAATCCATTGAGCACCACTGAAGTCCACTATATGAAGAAAATCCTAGAATGATTTTCCTCAAAAACCTTAAATGTTTTGCGACTGAAGAAAGAAAGACATGCATAGCTTGTATGACATGGGGGTGAGTAAATTATCATGTACTCTGTAGCATGCAAAATATGTATTTAGTTGTGTGTGTTTGGTCTGCACAGCTTGTAGGTCTCTGGCTAACAGCAATATCTGTTTGCTCGCAATTGTCTAGAAATGTGTGGATGAATATTAGGGTTGGGTATCGAAAATCAATTACGATTCCAGAATTGGATACTTAAGGTCAGGAATCGGATGCTTCTTGTAAAATTTACATTTTGATTCCGCCTATCGATTCCTATATGCGGTTCTTTTTTTTTTTTTCCCATCTGCGAGGACCCGACCTAGCGATCTGCCAGGACCTGGCTCGCTAATCTGTGCATAGCGCTCCAAAGAATGGCTGCACTTGCGATCAGAAGTCGAAAAAGCAAAGTAGCCTATAATATTTGTGATAAGATAAACATGTTGCAATAGATGTGTCACCACCGATATGACAAAGCATTTTAATTGAACAGATCGTTAAAGATCACAAACACGATTCAAATACCAATATGATTCTGTTCCTAAATTACAATGATGATTCATCTGTTTGATTCCTCAACCTTTCTTTCGTGCAGCGTACGACCAGACCAGTGTGATTTGAACATTCAGATCTGCGTTTGTGCTGCCGCTGACCTAAAGAGAAACGCTGTCATGTGTATGAATGAAACGGTTTCACAGTCTTTTTCAACCACACAGTTCATTATTTCTGTGTTACAAACATTCAAATAATCACAGAAGTACTGGGATAAAAGCTCATAGTCTGGATATAAACTCTGATGTGTACGGTAGCGATCAAAACAGAGTAAATCATCCTTTTGAACGTTAATTTGACGTTCCAAATAATGTTAAAGATTTATCGATTATGTCGTTATGCCAGTAGATGAGGAAAGGGGGCTGTTATTCAAAAACACTGATTCATCCAGTAATGAACCAAGTAAATCTTGAGTGAATCACTGAATCATTTACTTATAAATTAGGCCTACATGTGATTTTTTGTTTAGTTGTCTAATGTTTTTTTTTCTTTTTCTTCAGAATCATAAGAGAACCACAACTTCCATTTAAAACCACAAAAACAACAGCCCAATTTATCCAGAATCACGCAGCTCTATTTTGCAAACAGCTCTTAAGTGAAGCTTGTTTTTATGTAGCCTGTTGACTTTTGTTCATGGTATTCAGCTGCAACTACGTTTAGCAAAAAAAAACAGAATAAATATGATTGATATCATCTTTTATTCACATTGGAATCGAAAAGAATCGTAATCGATAAGCGAAATCGGAAGCAGAATTGATAATATTCTGACGATACCCAGCCCTAATGAATAGTGAATGTTTGTCATTATTACTTGGAGTTCTGATAAAAAATGGAGCAATACATTGGTGTACAAACTTAACACCGCAGATTAGCTTCTAGGGGTGCTCCGATTGATCGGCTACCGATCACTATCGGCCGATAATCGCTTACAGTTCTGTGGTGTTGTTACATTTTTAGATGCAGGGTTGTTTTTGCTGAAAATAGTTCCAACCACAGCAGAACTGTTGAGCATGATTGAATCCACGGTTTTGAACGAATCCAGTGATTCAGTGACTCATTCATAAAGACTTCCTTTCTAAATGAATCAGCTGTTTGAGCAATTGGATGTATGAATGAATCACTCCAAAAAAAAACAAAAAAAAAAAACTTGCTGCCATCTGGTGGTTTTAGTTTCACATTGAGTATAATTTTCTTCTTTCTCTTTCTTTTCATTTTCTTTTCTTTTTTTTTAATCATGTATGAATGAATAAATAAATGAAATAATATAAAATAAATTCTCCAAATGTTGTTTCCTCTCCAGAATGTCCCTACATTGGGAGTGTCTGCGCTCAATCTGGCAACATACCTGTGTGACGAGGTGAGTTTAGCAGGTTTCGGCTATAACCTCAGCCAGAAAGACGCTCCTCTCCACTACTACGGCAACAGACTCATGACGTCCATGCTAAAGGAAGGCATGCACGACGTGCAGACCGAGACGGTTTTCCTGCGGCGTCTGGTAGCGTCGGGCAGTATTACTGACCTCACGGGGGGAATCCGCTGCAACTTCTGCTGAACAAGACTGCGTTCCGATGAGGGACAGAGGCACGTGTGAGGAAGAATTCACATAAGTGAAGGAATAACTAGAAAGCGCTCATTGACACACACTGCTAATGAAGCACTGCTGAGTATTTTGGTCTGTTTAAAGCTGTGATAGTGATGCACTGAATGTTCTGTTTTATATCAAATCAAAACTAATACACAAAAAATGAAGATTTTAGGTTAAACTTTTAATTTTCATTTTAGTGTCTTTTTTTAAAAAGGTATTTTGCCAAAGTAATATATTTTATTTAAAGCAGTTTGGTGGATAATCAAAGCCTGTTTTTTGTTTATGTGAATGTTTATTTTAATATGCAATTAATGTCATTTTCATTAGGCCTTTTTTTTTTTTTTTTGTTAATGTTATGTCTGTAATATTTTGTTGTATCAGTGCAATAACCGTACTCTTCCAACAGGTGGAGCCGTTGTTGTAGAAAATACACTGAACAGCCTAGCAGACGGCTAGTAAAGAGAGACTACTTTTATATTTGCTTTTATTCTATATGAGAGGTTGCAAAATTGCAGTGAACTGTTCCAAACTACATGAGAAATTAATTTATTTCCATTTGCCTTTCTTGTCACGTGGACACACACACACACACACACACACACGTTTGTACACAGCATTCTAATGTTTCCTTTCTGGCGCCTGCCACTATTTTGAGGAGCTGTAATGAGCTGTAAGATCTCCAGCTAAAGACTGCAGCCGTCGTCTTTAGTCTTCCTGCAAGTGTGCATCTATGAAATTGCTTGTACTTCTGGGCTGACTAACATTAGCTGTCTTATTTCAAGACATGGAACAGCAGTCATGTCTCAAAAGACTCCGCAGAATGAGTTTCAGGAGAAACGTGTTTGGGTCACTTTCAGACTTGTATTTGCAGGTCATATATGAAGAAGAAATACAACTCATCGATACAATTCCAAGACAGTGTGGAGATCGTTACACTTCAATAAACACGTGTGCGCATGTGTAGTTTGAAAGCAGTTTTCCAGAAAACCATGTGTTAGTGTGTCTTTGATGTTTATAACATTTGTTCTTGCTTCATCAGTCTTTTTATGCTGTATGCACTAATTAATAGAATAAAAATTTTTAACAGTGATTTTGTGACGTGTTCAGCTTTATTGCAGGCTGTGTAGGAGGACAGAAGGTCTGATGTGGCTCATCGAGCATTTTGATCTGATGTTGTGAGAATACTACCTCAACAGCCATTTATGAGCGTTATGTATTTATAGCGCACATTTAGGCTATTAAAAGCTTGCAGTGTTAAAAGTTGCAGTGCTAAGTGTTCACCAGTCTCAGGGTTCACAGCATCCTGAACACCAGTAGTTTCAGTATTCAGAAAAGCATTAATTACTGTCTGATCATCTGATATTTCAGTTAGGAGATAAAGGTTAGGATGGTGAATTTTTTTTTTTTTTTTTTCTTTCCCTCTCGGTAGCATTGCAGCACGTTGTGAGTGTTCATTAGCACCGTTTGGTGTTTGTTTTCGACATCTGATAGAGCGCTTGGACCCGAAACAGTGACGTGTGATGCCAGATTCAGCTGTTGCTGGAAGGCCAGATATTAAAGCATTGCAGTTGTTTTTGAAAGGCAAATGAATTGTGTGGAGCGTTCAGACAGGTGGATGTGATTTTCCTGATATTGTAGAGCATCACCTTTAGTGAGCACCACATCATGTGAGTCATTCCATGAAACGGGTACGATTTAGGTCCCTCTGACCTTTTTAAGTGTATTTTATCTATTGGGTCACCAAAATCTATTTTTAAAAACATGACACGTGTTTTATCTTTATATTAGAAAGTATCTTGTTTTTTTCCCGTTGACACCACCTATTTTGTCATGTCCCTCGTGGCCTTCTATGAAAGTGTACTTGGGATATGAATAATAAAATTAGAAAAGGTGCATACATTTTGCCATTCTCATAAATATCTGTCTGTGCTTGCTTTCTGGTAATGTTTTTTTTTCCAAGTAAATTCATGATTATTCATTAAAATCATATTATTCAGTTCCGTACCTCAGTAACCCCTCAACCCCGTTACACGAATCATTCTCCCCCCATAAAAATAATGAACTGATCCTTATGTGACATCATTAACAGGAAGTGATATCATATAAGTCTTCTGAACAACATTGTGAGCAGACACAGGCAAGTTACCACCTTCTTTTGTAACTATAAGTTATTAATAATGTGATACTGTGATTGTCAAGCTTAACGACTCAATATCATGCATGTCATGTGCTCTCCTGTTATTCACTACATTTAGAGCAAAAAATCACAACCCCGTCACACTCAGTCCCGTTACTTCTTTGATCAGAACGGGGTTGCGAGATGAAGTTATCCAGTAATTTAAATGAATTATTATATTTAATCAGGAGTCTTTTACCACATGCATATGTTGAATGTAGTAATGTCCACATTAAAGCTGTAAAAAACAAAACAACTATTTATATGTTAAGATTTGTATTTGTTTCTTTAACCCCGTTACCCTAGTGTCAACCCTGCCGCACCTACATTTTTAGTTCTCTTGGAATTGCTCCGTTTATTATTAGGGGCCAAGCACCGAAGGTGCGATGGCACCTATTGTAGCCGTCAGCGTACTTTTTCTTCCGCTCTGGAAGTCTATGGCAGCCCATAGAACCACTTGCGGGAAAGTTGTAAAATTTGGCACAGTGATAGAGGCCAGTCTCATCATTAACCACAGCAAATTTGCCACCACCTGTCCAAAATTTCAATCATTTTATGCTAATAACTTTTGAACCGTATGGCACGGAATCAAAATTCTTTTTTCCTCTGAATCCTTGGCTCATGCCGAGTCAAATTAAGTCCAAAATTCTAAAATCGTAAGGTTTAGTTTTTTTTCTATAAATTTTTATTCGTAAAACCTACTTTTTCGAACTCGTCCTAGATGGTTTGTCTGATTTTTACCAAAATTGGCTCAGATCATCCTCAGACCATGCTGGCAAAAAGTTATGGAATTCAAGTTGATTAGTCAAAACCGTTTTTGAATAACGCGCAAATGAATTCTTCAAAAAGCACACAAAAATGTATGTGAGGTTATATCTTGACTTGGTGTGTGTCATAACAAGCATGACTTGAGGCTACCTGCAGTGTTTCGGCACAGTGCCACCTAGTGGTCAGGAGATATGGAAAATGGCTTTTTTTGCTTATAACTTCTGAATGGTTTGGCCAAAAATCACACAATCAAACTGGTCTCTTCAGATTTGGTGCATCATGCTGAGTCCAACCATACCCAATTTTCCCATGTCAGCCATTTTGAGTGTCGACCATATTGAATTTTGTCCAAAAATGCTATATTTTATGAACGCATTGACATATCGTTACAAAACTCGGTATGTGTCTTCGGCACCATGCCCTGACAGCACTCAAAAAGTTTGGATGTAGCGCCATCTTGTGGTCAAAAGTTATAACGACATATAGAAATCTGCTTATAACTTTTGTTTTATTTGGCCTATTCTAATGAAACTAGTCTGGATATATTCCTTGGATCGTGCCGAGATCATTGATACCAATTATGGATGAAAATTGGATGAACTTCCTGTCCGCCATTTTCATTTATGTTGAAAACCTACTTTTGCGAACTCCTCCTAAACTGTTTGTCCGATTTTCACCAAATTTGACTCAGATCATCTTCAGACCGTGCTGACAAAAAGTTATGGATTTCGTGTCAATGCTTAGTAGGAAACGGTTTTCGTTTAGTGCATCAGCGAATTTGCTGGAAGGATGCCAAACTGCATCTGAGGCTGTATCTCTGCAGAACTTTAACATATTTGCACCAAACTTTGTGTGTGTCATTGTCACCTCACACAGAACACACCACATTGATTTGATAACCTATTGGCCACCTATTGGTCAAAAGTGATATATTGTATTATTATTGGTTGTATTTATGATTTTTTTTAGCCATTTCAACTGATATCATCCTAAAATGGCTTTAATTACTCGTTGTAGTCTGTCTGTTGCTCCTTGCTGTGCTTAGCTGCCCCATTCTGCCCCTTTAGTGCTTGGCCCCGCAGAGATTTTATGTACCTTTTATATTTTCAAATACTGAATTAGTGTGAGGGACGTCTGATTAATAGGAAAATGTTGATTTCATTACAGATACATTTTATAATCCTATTCAGACAGCTCCCATAGCATCCGTAACGGGGCTGAAAACTAATAGTGCCCGTATCTTAAAATAATGACCAATAATATTAGAAATTTGATTCCTGAGATTGGAAAATATGTTTTTCTGGAAGTTAAATATGTCATTAATGTTGTGGGGTGTTCAGAAAAGTAATACATTTTGGTAAAAAATCTAAAAATGTGTCCAGAACGTACCGGTTTGGTGGAATGACTCATGTTTGCCCATCAGACGGTTTCATGTGTGCCTTAACAAAGCCCTGTGCTGGAACTGAGCCATGTATTTGAATGGGTCACGTTTTTATGTTCCTGCGTTTAGACGCTCTTCTTTCCTTTAGCTAATGGGACAAGTCATTAAAACGTGTCCTTTGGTTTATTTAATCTCTCTTCTGTTACTCCTTGCCTAGACAGCAACTTGGAAAACATCTTTTGGAGTAAGACTGATCCAGCAGTTTGTGAATGGGTGTGAGATCTGCATGTTATGATATTCCTTTTTTTTCCTATTTAAATCATTATATGTTTAACTGGTTTTGACAGCCCAGTCAGCCCACAACCCGACCGACCCAGAGGAAAAAATCCTAATGCTCCCTATGACCGGTCTGTGCCTGTGTGAATGGACTCAGAAACAGTCCGTATGTAGAAAGAGACGGGGCCCAGCGTCGACCCCTGCGCTACCCCACTGGTTAAATGACGAGAATTAGACGTCTCTCCTTCCCAAATGAGCCTAAAAGCTTCTGCTCTTCAGTAAAGACTCAAGCCGAGGTTCAGCAGAACGGGGATGGACAGATCTCACCAAATGTGTTGGAGACAGATAAGAACATTTACCGCCTTTCAGGAAGTCTGTGGTAACTGTAAGTAAAACATGTGCTTGTGTAAAAGAGTTAGCCTTAATATGAAAGACACTTTATGGTGACATATCATGAAAATTTGACCTTTTTATGTTCATAATCAGGTCCCTGGTGCATCTGCTAACCCAGAAAACATGAAAAAGAACAACCCAGTAAAGTTTTGTTTCGGTAAACCTTTCTCTTAAAGCATTTAAAAAAGGCGCTCAGATTTCGCTGCCCCTGTGACAAGAGGATCTTACTATAATATTACCGCCCCTTAATCTGCACGTTTCCACCCACGGTACTGCCATTTAGTTTTTGCAAGCGACAGTGGTGTACCAGTTCTAACGCCATGGCAAAAGTTGGAGCAAAGCATGATAACTGTTGAGCACAGAACACTATTTAGAGTCCCAGTCTCAGAGGAGACAAGAGAGCAGTGGATTCATTCATTTATTCATTTATTAATGCTGCTGCCACACAGATCTAATATAAACATGCAGTTTCTTTCCCAGCTGTGTTTGTAACTCCTGTGTTTTTAACATAAACTTGTGTATTTGACAGTTTAAGCACAATAAGACATGAAAGAGTACTCAATTTAGTACTCGCATGCCGTGTGACAGACGCTTTCTGTGTATGTGCTTCAGATGTGTGCGCTCAGAAACCCCTGGATCAGAAGTTTAAACTGATATGGCCTTAAAACGCCTGATTTCTTTGCTATACATGATAGTCAAGTTGGCAGAGTACCCCAGGTACGAGCTGTAAAGCCACAGCACTATTCTGGAAAAGGGCAGCTCAGTTGCATTTAAAGAAACATACACGAAAACAGCAGGTTTCTGCTTCCGCTCAAAATAGACATTTTCAAAGTGATCCGTGGGGGATTTTGAGCTGAGACTTTTATATTGTAAAAAGGAGCACAAAATAGCTCTCCTTTCAATTTAAATGATCAGTTATTTTTAAACTTGAAAGGGATTGCAACGTAAATCACATAATAAAACCACAACAGATATAGTTGTGGTGTAATTGTACTTGGAGGTTTAGTGAGGCAAAGCCCGTATTAAAGGAAAGTTGCAAAGCATAGGACATGGAAAAAGACATTGTCAAATTGTTCTGGAATCTCAATCTCTGAAAATGTCTTTTTGGAAGCAAACTGATTTGTTAGATGAACCAGACTATCAGGAGTGAGTTGAGTGAAGAAGACCGATACAGCTGTCTCTGAACGCTGTCATTTAAATGGAAGGAATGACGTAATCAAAGACTGCAATGTGAAATTTTGATGCGGTGGACAGACGGTCTGAGAAAGGAATGAAAGTATCCACGTACGTGAATTTTGAACAGCCATCTCTGACAAGGGAAAGCGTGTTTACAGCACTGTCTGAAACACTCTCTGTCTGTCAGTCTGTCTGTCTTTTCCTGGCAGTTGACCATGGTAAGATAGAACGATCACAGAAGATGACTTGTGAGACAGACAGCATTATGTGAGGCTAAATGCAAGAATTCAGATCCAAACAGTTTCCGAGTAACGTTACGTCTTACGTAAAAATGTTTAATATTAATAAAATACACGAAAAATATTGAATGTATACATTTCCCTGAAATATATCAGTGGGTGAACACACGGCTCTTCTTCACAGAAAATAAGCTCATTATTTTTGTATCACCTCGTGAGACGCCTTGAAATAGAAGAAGCTCTGCGCATTCAACCTCTGTCTGATTTCACGACTAATCATCTGACTACACTTCCCCATGCTATTTCGATGGACATTTTTGATATTTTCACTAAAAGGAGATCAATTTGTCACAGCTCAACAACACCGAGTGTGTTATAACGAAAGTCGCTAGGCTGAAAAACAGACACGTACGTCGCAGATAATACTGACTGTGACATAATCATTGATTCATTTGTTTTAATGGTGTGTTTGTGGGCTGCTGATAGGAATCCCACACGGCTCAGAACGTTCAGATCTGTTTCCTCCTGGAGTGTGATGTTTTTGGCAGGTCACCAACAACTGCCCATTAACGCCTCAGAAAAGCAGTTCTTCAGTAATGAAGATGGATTCTTGGACTACATTAAACTACAACACAGCATTTCAGAAGTAAATACATTTATAAAACGGTCTGACAGAGACCAAGAACGACTGTTTATACAAAGCAAATGGAAGACAGGAGACGAGCGCTGAATTTATTATATGCATTTTCACTTATATCATGGTTTATAATGTATGTGATAAAATGTAGAATAACATAACGATTACAAAAAGAGAAGAAAACGTGCCCTTTCTTGCACACGGCCGGACGTTTTTGACACAATGTGCACACGAACTTGTAGCTGTGCGTGGTTTGTTCAAGCGTACAAGAGCACTGCAAAACAAACCGAAATAAATAACCCGTCTGTGACTGCTGAACTGATTTCACATCATCTGTGTTTGAAAAGTGTTTCCGCTGTGCAAAAGTTGTAGAATAGCATATTGCTTTTGTTTTTGACTCGGTTAGCTGTAGTGAAGTCAATAGTGCAAAGTCACTTCACACTTTCATTACAAGGCTTTTTTTTCCCCGCACGGGCGTCTTCATGTTGATGGATTGAGGTCCTTCTTTCTTCACATTCGCTTCCTTCATTTTATTCCTGTTGTGAAGAACAAACAACAAAATCAGCACTGGCTGTCAAGAATACAAATTCTGAGTAGATATAGCGGGCTTGTGGAGAAAGGTTCCCGCATTGCAACATTCATGCGCGTTTTCATGTTCGCTCAGTGCTTTTCATGGCTCTGCTTTGCCAAAACATTTTTCCCCTCAGACTCACTGGCTCTACTTGACAAAGGGATTTCTTTCTTGGACGGCGCCCCTCCTCCTCCTCCTCCTCCTCCAAACCCTCCTCCCGTTTCCCCTCGCCTCTGTAACAGCTGCTCCGTGGAGCCGTATCCTAAGAGAGTGATGAGCGCTGCGTTTTTATTTCAAAGTGTTTTTTTGGAACAGATGGCCAAGGGAGAACTGGGGAGCGGGCCAAGAGCGCGCTGGGGAATGTGCCAGTTCCTGCAGCGAGTGCGTTCTCTGGGCTCCGGCTCGCGTGCCTTCCCCCTGCCCTCTGCCCTGAGTGGCGCCAGCAGGACTTCCCAAGCAGCGCTGCGAACATCTGGTGTCTGGCTCTGACGGGGGACGGGGGGCGGAGGGGAGGCGAGGGGGGAGCGCATGAGCTCACATGCGGCGCTGCCTCTGCCTTCACACACAGTCTGCAGACTGCTGGCTTCCTCCAGAGCCTTCGTGNTCTGCCCTGAGTGGCGCCAGCAGGACTTCCCAAGCAGCGCTGCGAACATCTGGTGTCTGGCTCTGACGGGGGACGGGGGGCGGAGGGGAGGCGAGGGGAGGCGAGGGGGGAGCGCATGAGCTCACATGCGGCGCTGCCTCTGCCTTCACACACAGTCTGCAGACTGCTGGCTTCCTCCAGAGCCTTCGTGTGTCACAGCTGCTCAATTACCGCTCATAATCTCATTACAGACGTCCCGAACTCTCCTATCGCAGGAGAAAGTACACACGTCGATATAGGATCGCGCTGCAGGAAATCACGGCTGAGCCGATGACCGTGTCATAAAACTCTCCCAAAAACACATCAATCACTCCGTTTATTCGGCCGGGACGCGGCGGAGGAAAAAGCTGGCGGAACACCCAGTCCTGCTCTGACAAAAGCTGATGATAATTTCATTTAATGGGACGGTTATTAGGCAGGGGGGGTGGGGGCGGATTCCCTCAAATTAGTACATGTACACACATCACGTATGTTCCGCCTTGGTTACTGTCGTCGCTCGCAGAAAATAACTAGCGGATGGCAGAACTACGTTGAAGAGTACAGAATGCAGGCTTATACTGACAGTCCAGGTTACGCAGTACTTTGCAACTCAACTAGCGGTCATTAGCGCATTAGCGGACGGTCTGCCTAATCACTTTCATGGACGTAAGTTCACACCTGGGTAGTAAATGATCACATGCAATCTGGATTACGTGATCAGATTCCAAAAGTTAAGTACTTGTAATTAGAGTACATATAAAATGCTCATAATCAGATTACACTTACTTGTTTGTGGATTACGTGGTTATATGGTCTTAATAATGTATTGGTTCTCAAAATCTGGACGACTCTGGGCTTGTCATTGTTGTTTTCATGTTTACTAATGTGTGTTTTAATGCAGGGATTATGCAAATATTTGTTGAAGTATCGCTGAGCAATTGACTATTTCAATAATTTAACAACATGTTCGCATGTTTACAGTTCTCCAGTGTCATTTAATGGTTAGAATGACATGCAGGTAAACAAATAACATATTTATATTTTTTAGTTTTCAAGTGTTTAAATTGCTTTTTTTTTAGATATTTTTATGGTTGAATTATTAGTTTTTTATCAACTCACTATTTACTGTCTATCAACTCACTAATGCAGTGTTTGCAATGCATATATATCGAGGGATGACAACCAGGCGTAAGTGACATTTCGCCAACTTTACATTTACCATAGTTTGATCTGACTTTGTGTACTGATTTCAGTCGTTTATAATAAAAATTTGTACACTCATGGTTGACAGTAAAAAAAAAAAGCTCATCAAGAGCATTAATTTGACAAATATATCTCCATTTCAGCCAAAATGTCACTTATGCCCTTCAGGTTCTCACCCCTCGATATTTTCTTTCTTTTTGCTTTTTTTTATATCAATATGGTATGTTTAATGGCACTTTTAAAGGGGTCATCGCATGCTCACTTTTACATGTTGTTTGAACATTAATGTGTGTTGTCAGTGTATGTACAAATCTACCCTATAATGATAAAAATCCATGCAGTAGTTTTTAATTAATCTGTAAAAATAATATCCCCTTTTTCAAATCGAGCCGTT